>MU628729.1:0-27366 GCA_025688805.1 Aspergillus egyptiacus
TTTTTTTTTTTTTTTTTTTTTTTGTTGTTGTTGTTGTTGTTGTTGTTGTTGTTATGACGCCTTCTCTATTCTCGAGGTCGTATGTCTATCTGGATGGACATTCAATGAGACTTCGCGTACCATGATTTTTCTATTTTCTCTTTGCCGAACATGTACGGTTATGGGAATGACTACTGGTTGGTTTAGGTGGTGGCGCGATGGAGTTTATTGGATTACCCTTTTGGCCTCATTCTCCTGCTGCATTACTTTCTTGTTTGTATCACTCCTTTCGCGCGCATGTATGCGGGGGGATTTTCTTGCTCCTTTTCTCTCAGATGCATATATCTCTACCTTAATGATCGTACTGCTCTGCTGGGCCTGGAACGCCCATCGGCCAGAGTTTCCAATGATCCTGCGGAGGAAGCTTTCCCCCTCGGCTAGCCGTCGGAGCTACTTCCTGTTTCGCATTCGAAGACTCTTCTTTTTGTTCCCGTTTATCATTGCCTTGCATGCATTGGTTTCTTTCGAGATTTCTAGGCGGGTGTAACGGATGGGCATCTGGACTGAGGAACCTAACATATTTGCATTGTGATAGACGCAGGCCGACGGGAAATGAAAAACAAAAACAGTTGAAATAGCCAAACTCTGCTATCCTAGACTCGCGCAAGACCAGAGCTGACACGAAGTTGGATACAGGTAAGTGTGCGGTTTTAAAGTATAGCAAAGAGTTGCAGCGTAATAAAACGCGCATATATGGCATCTCGAATCGATATAACTATCCTAACAGCTTTACACGCCCGGCCTGCCGATCACAGGTATCCAAGTCCATCACCACCAATGACCTCCAGATCAGCTTTAATCTCCCATTCTTTTGCACCGACTCTGCCCGCAATCTCAGTCTTACGTTGCTTACTCATTTCCAGGTATTGGAAAAGTAGACTTCCATCTAGCATGCCTCTGCCAGCACTAGCGTCGCTCTCCACGGCGCGGTATGCTCTCGGATTTAGGCCGCATGGGTGCTCCAGCGTGTTTGTAAGTTGGGACTGTAGAGCTGAGAGGCGTCGATATGATTCTTCAGGAACGCAGGTGACCAGGCCGATAGAGCCGTTGTGGGAAGCGACAAGCACCTGGTGGAGGGGTGCTGAGCTGTCAACGTCCATTCCGTCTGTGGCGGACATGACGCGCTCGGATGATACTAGGGTTCGTGGAAGGAGCTTTACGCTCGAGGCGAAATTGCCTGTGTGGAATTTGCTGCGGTTTAGCAGTTTGTCGCCGTTGGAGGAATTAGGGTCTGTTTTGCGATCAGTGGATGAATAACTTTCGCTGCTGTTCCGTTGTGGGGTAGCTTACCCTCGGGATCGTACTGGAGTACATAGAGATTGCAATCGCTGTCTGCAACAATGACGAAGAGCTTACTACCATCAGGAAGGAAGTCTGCCGCGATCACCTCGAGGTAATCTAGGTCTTTTGCGAACAGACTCAGTTTGTAAGGCTCCTCCTGAGGACGCAATTTGGTTAGAGAATGTCTGCCGAAATGGACAGCCAAGGAACGTACCGAATACCCAACAAACCAAAGGCCCTTCACTGCGTCTCCAAGTATACACATTCCAGTACCCCTGAGTTCTTTCGCTACACTGACATAGCATTGCATATCAAGGAATGCAACAGGCAGAAGACTTCCGTCCTCTTTCAGGCCTCGAACCATGCACTTCTGTCCTTGGGCGACAATGAGAAAACCCTGACCTCCAATTTCGGAGAGTGCAGTTACAGCTCCCTTGACGGGCTCTTTGCCAATAAGTTTTAACTTGCGGTCTGTCTCCGGGTTGTCGGGGTCCGGTACCACCCAAATCACCTCGAAAACATAGACGCAACCTCTAGAGGGTGTGTCCTCGCCGCGCGCCAATGCGGTACCCACGACAATCATATCTTTGCGTTCGTGTGTGTTCTCCGATACCTCCAGGCTCATGGTCTTCATGGCCATTATATGCTCAGCAGGATCTAGTGAGTAGCTTTCAAGCAGAGTTATGTTAGCATGTTTAGATTATGCAGGCGCGGACGATCACATACCTATCAATGGAAGACCATGTTTTCGGGCTCACAACCTTTAGAGAGCTTTGGGGCACCTCCGGCAGGAAAGAGATCACTAACCTTAGTTAGTCCACGCCAGATAGACGATGTTTACATTACACACCTTCGTTACGCCACTCGGGATGTAGCTCATCACCTTCTGGTAACTTGAATCCGGATTTATGGCTTGTCCCCAGGACATATGTGTCAGAGGCTGAAGAGTAAACCAATTGATCAATTTGCTCCCCAATTGGCACCCTCTTGACTGTCCATGGGTATCCAAGCTCTTGTGCGTCCGAAAGCTTGGCTAAATGGACGATGCTCTACGTATACGAGGTTAGTAGGGGGCCTCATCCATCATTAGGAGGGGAGAGGGTCCGCCACATTTGAGTCAAGATATGCAAACCCTTTCTCCGCAGATTCAAAGCAGCCAAGTCCTTTGGTATGGTTTCCCCTTAGGCCGATAAAATGAGGTGAGGTTGATGAGCGTCGGAAAAGGAAGCCAGCTGACGGCCCAGGTATAAAGATGCCACAGTAACCCGAAATATTGGGCAAGAGGCGAATTGGCTTGGGTGCAGATTGCTCGTCGTTTGACTTAACAGGAATTTGCGGAAGTACATGATTCGACTCTTTGAAGAATTTCAAGCCAAGCAGCTGTTCACCTCGGGAAACGGTGAAGAACGGTCGATACACCACGAGATCGTCGTTCTCGGTCCGCAACTTTTCGGTCCTGAATTAGCACGTTATACCAAAATCTCGGGGTCAAATGACAGTTAGAGCAGCATACGATCAAGTAGGGCAGACTGGCCGAAGCGTCACCAAGGTCGCAGACAGCCATCTGGATTATACACTCGCGTGTATTAGATCGCTTTGGAGGCTCGGTCGACAATATTGGCGGCAAACAGCCGACCCCTTCAATAACCGAGACTAATTTTTGATCTGGAAGTCCATATATCTGACCGTGTCTTATTAGCGTTGAAGGGTGAGCTAAGGCAGCGTCATTCCACTTACATGTAGTTGATGATCATGGTTCAAGAGAAATAGCAGGACGCTGATTCCAGGAACGTCGGCTGCATTCGGTTTAGGAAGACCAAAGCAATTCGTCTTATTACAGTATAAGGAAGCAGACAGCCACTTTCGAGTTGCGACACCCTCTATTATTACTTCATCAAGGTCTCCGCTATCGTCGGCCTGGAGCAGTAATAACGTGGAATCGTCACGTATTATCGCCAAGTAAGGGTCCGCCAGACTAGCACTGACGGCAACGCGTTCTTCACTACTGTCATCATCCCAAACGGGATAAATCTGGGTCAAGCCCAAGTCTGACTGATCAGATTTCCTCTCATAGTAAAGCTCATGATAGGACTTACCAGCGTCATAGGCTCGAACCTCGGTCCTCAACACCTGAATCACCCTATTCATGCCCGCTAAGCTTCCGATTTCTATAGTCAAGTCGTGATTTGGATTGAATTCAGGAGCCTTAAACTGCCTCAGCTCATCCTCCAAGATAAGTACTTCAGATTCCTCCTTGTCAACGCTCTCCTGCTTTGATAATATGACATAGTCATAGAATTTCTGCTCGCTGCTGTCAGGTAGTGTTTGAGCTACGGAGACTGTCCAAAGAAAGTCTGCTGAATCTGTGGTCATCGATGAGACAGGGTAAGGGTCGATCTCTCGCGTCATGACCACCAGGGAACCACCCTTATCGGACCCTTGCGCGGCCACTAGTTCAAGTTCAGATGCCATAACCTCCGATCCTCGGTTGCTTTTCGAGGAAGCTGCGGAGCTCTTTCCTAGCACAATGTCCCTGATGGGACCAGGACTGAATAGCTTGTCATGGATCTGTAGATTTCCCGAACCGACGACAGAGGAGTTGATCGGTAAATTCTGGCGATTGACTGCTGCAGTGTCAGGCGCGGAAGAATATAGATCGTCTTCATAAACATCGTCTTCACTTTGTTCATCGTCGGACAAGCCTCCCGAAATATTTGTGGTGTTTTTCGCCTGAGATCTGGACTTCCGAGCTGCCGAAGATGTACCGGACCGGCCTAGTAAAACTGAATCGGCATCTTCGCTGCCAAAAAAGATCATTCCATCGCCAAGAAACGCAGAGGAAGAAGCCATAGAGGGCAGAAAGCTCTCCGTTTGCGCAGACAAGAGACGAACTGAGATCCCAGAGACTGACCTTCCGTCAAGCTTGAAGGTAACGAGAGCCACCTCGCCGGTTGCAAGCACCAAAAGTAGGTCTCCGTTGTCCTCGGAAAACCGTTCCACGACACAATTCTCGAGTCGAAGAGCCAAGTTCGATTGGTCAGTCATAGAGAAGGAGGAAGCTTGCCTAGAAAATTCATTGACCCCAACTGCATTTGCTTTCCCAGCCTGGTCGACATGGACAAGTTCGTTGGATCCGATAAGTAGCGATCCTCCTACGGGAGGTGGAAGAGCTACCACTCTAAAAAGGTCGCTCGGCAGTCTAGTCACAGAGAGTAGAGTTGTGGAGGCTCGTTGTTCTAGGTCGAGCGTAAATACCGTGTAAAGGACAACATCTTTTCGTTCGTGAAGTAAAGCATTTGAAGTTGCAACTTGCGAGTACAATATGCCGAAAGTCGGCTCCCTATATTCATGGAGGAAAGCAAGACTTATGGGATGAAGAATAGAGGGATCCAGAGCAGTCATTGGCAAGACAAATGATGAGGCATACGGAGTGTCATACGCAGTGCTGTCTTTGCCTTGGGCTTCATAGTGATGGGCCTGGCCTTCATTAACCTGGTACTCTTCGCCGAGATCCGACCCATAGTCGTCCATCACCAAATCGTCTCCTGGCTGATGAAAGGGAATGATAGCGAGGTTGCGAGCGCCGAAGTGGAAGACCGCGCATCTACTACTCGGGTCGGCACTCAGGATACTGCCATAGCTGCTCAGATCGGATGCCCATGGACTACGGGTCAAATCATCGCGCTCGTAGTAATGTATAGAAATAGTGGAAATGCCGTGGCGCTCCGGATCCCATTCAACCAAGCTGAGCTTAGCATCCCGAAAGGCAAGGAGAATCGCTTCTCCGCCGCTCTTTGTATTCAAGAGCTTGATCCGACAGAGACCAGTTATCGTCCCAGCCAACGAGTATTCTCTCTCTAAGACTAGCTTGCCCGCTTTCTGTCCCTGGTGTACCGACCTGTCCTCCAAGTGCTCCGAGGTCGAGTGGACAGTGCGCAAAGAGAAGATTTGGAGGAGTGACGTTCTAGCGACGACAAGATTGTTGGCTGCCGCAGAGAGGAAAGCGACGGATAAGGCATGGGTGACCCCTGTTGGAGGCAGTAACTCCTTATAGCACTGCATTGTTCGTCGTGGCAGATATAGGACGTTCACGTTTTCAGTAACCTAGGAGGCTATCGAGTTTGGCTTCAACTAATCTGCGCGACCGAAGACATCGCCGGGAGAAAATTGGGGTTCTGAGGCTTGAAGATCAAGAAGAGCAAGAGAGAGAGAGAGAGAGAGAGCTACCTCATAAGCCGTAGATTCGTATCAAGAGGTCGTCTGCTTGACCCCAATCAAGATTGACCTTTAAATTATCTGCTTTTCATAAATACTCCGGTGACTAGCTCGACATCGGCACGTGATAAAGACCACTATTTCATTCGATGATGTAAGGCAATATATGGTCCTCGGGTCTTCATAAAACCTGTCAGTTCTCGAGAAGCGGGCTTCAGAAGATAAGAAAGCTTCAGGGCGATCAATAAAGCCTCCATGGGAGCTCCGATCTCTTCAACATGGGTCTTCTACAGGCATCTCTGATTTGGGTCGTCTATGCCATCGTGGTAGCCATTCTATTTATGGTCTCCACTGTGTTCATTTATGTCTATCAGACCCCTCGCGACCGTTCGCCATCAGTGACTCTAACTTGCATTGTCGCTATCGCCTGTCTTCTTGCGACTGTCCTCTTACTGCCTGTCGACGTGGCACTGGTTTCCTCTACTGTTTCATCTTCTGTGGGTCAGCGGAAGAGTTGGGCGACCCAAGAAGTAGTGGATAAGATTACTTTCTCCTTGACATTTACGTATTACATACTATACTTTGTGGACATTCTTTTTTGTCTCCTCGTGGTCCCGTTCGTTTATTTCTGGTATGAGGAATATGATGAAGCGGCAGCCCAGACCGGAGAGCAAAGCAGTGGAAAGCGGTTCTGGGGTGCTCTCAAATATACGCTGTCATTCGTTGCCATATTAGTTGTACTGTTCTTTGTTGGCTTCTTCATACCTGTCTCTAGAGCTCATGATGGCGCCGGGTTCGATTTCTTCAATGACCTGCTACGCGGGAACCGTAAGGCTTCACCCTACTCCTACTAATTCCCTTGTTTCTCTTCACCTAACATGTTTATTAGGTGGCGAACACGCTCTCACTTTTGCTCTTGGCTTATTGATCACGATTGGTATGTGTGTCTATGTTATACATACCTCTACGGGTCTTGCTGTTCTTCCTATTCGTTTGATAAGGGCCGGCGCTTCATCTTCCCATCAGAATCTGGGGTCATCTGCGGCCGTACAGCTCGAATCAAACAGAGAAAGACAGCGTCAGCTGGAAGGCCGCTGCGGCGGCAATCTTGATCGACTATCTTCGAAGGACCGGAGAGAGTTTGATGCTCTAGTGCGAGAAGAAAGAACCCTGATTAGGAGACAACGCCTGGCTCTCGAAGCTGAAGGAAGCTCCAAGACCTTCTTGATGAGAGCGTGGCTCAACCTCGATGCCCTCTTTCGCCCCTTCAGGCTATTGGGAGGCATAGTTTTGTTCCTGGTCGTGCTCCTGACTTGGGTATCTATGCTCTTAACTGCACTAGACAAGGCGAAGAACTCGCTCTGCAAGCACCACTGTGGATATATACTCGGGCATATCAACATTTTCAACCCAATAAATCAAATCTTTGTCCAGTCTGCCAAAGCCTTCCCAATGGACTATGTGATTTTCATGCTACTCGTGCTACTGTTTTTTTTCAGCTCGGTGATTGGTATCACTACTGTTGGAATCCGATTCTTATGGATCAACATCTTCCAAGTCCGAAAAGGCCATACGTCCCCACAGGCCCTACTTCTGATGACAGCCATGTTATTGATGGCAATACTGGCTCTGAACTATTCTATTTCGATGGTCGTTGCACCCCAATATGCAACTTTTGGCCCACAAACTTTCTGTGACCGTGCCCCCGATCCATTTGGAATGCAACCCAACTGCTCGAACGCCAAGCATCTTATTAGACCTTGCTCAGAGTTTGTTGACGGCGAGGCTGCGAAACGAGTTTGCACACCCAGCGTGGCTAGTACACTCCTTAATAGAGTGACGCTAGCCTTTCCCTTCTTCGGGGCAATATTTTTCTGGGCTCAGTTTGCTTTTCTTGGTATGTTACATGGAGTCCGTAAACGAGCCCTTTGGTTTTTCCTTCTTCTTCTTCTTCTTCTTCTTCTCTTTTCTTTATCTCTCTTTTTTTTAACGCTTACATCTGAGGAACAGGAATACATCTGCTTGCCCTTCTCATCTCGCTTCTCCACCGTTTGAAACTAGACGAACGCCAACTGGACGAGGACGCGGAGAATGCTGAAGAGGAAGCCCTCTTGGCAACCTCCAGTGGGAATGCTGACTCCCGATGGCAAGACATTATTAGCAGGGCTAGCAGACGTGGTAACACTTGAAGAGACGATCGCATTTTCCTGGCTCAACGACGCCTTTCATCTGACTCCTATTATTCGATTCGGTGACTCATCTTAATCGCCAGGTACTATGGCATTGCTATTCCCTTGACGTAATGGATGTTCCCTTTTCGCCTCTACTTCGACTCCTATGTCCTTGACACACGCCAGATAGCGGCGGTATTTTGTGACCAATTGACTCCAAATATCTGGAAACATATACACCTAACGTCTCGCACGATCGTTCAGAAGCGCGAGTGCACTTTCAAACGCCTTTACAACATCTATATCTGTGTGAAACGGTTAGAGGTCAATAAGGCCTATTGGAAATACCACATACAGTGACTTCGCTTCTTTTCCAGGCTCTCTTCGGAATTCTGGACATGCTGCATTTGCGTCCTGAACCTATAAACAGGCTTAGCATTAAATACTCTGCATCTCCGTGCTCAATGCCAGTAATAACTGACCTTTTTAATGCCCTGGTCTCGTCATGGGTTACGGTAGTCTGGGACCAAACCGTGAAAACCTAGTAATACTGTTAAAATTGACGTTGTCATATTCTCAGTGCTGATGCAAAATACCTGAAGCAGCTTCGTGATATGCCCTCGCAATTCTTCTTCTGACTTCTCATGCTCTTCCATCAATCGTATGTAGTTGCTTTCTAGCTCAGACCAGTCATAATCCTTTACCTTTTCCTGGAGCTGCAATTCGTCTTCAGGAGAACCACGCTGTTCAACAACGGACCTGCATCGGGTCGATCCAGACTTCGGGCCAGGAAGGCGAGACGGCGTTTTCTCACCAGATCCCATCTTGATTGATGCCAGGGCCAGCCACCCGTAACAATTATTGGCCAGAAATCTTCAGGCGGGGTTACCTTAACTTGACTCCTGTCGGTTCAAGTAGAGTCAAGGTTCGATCAGTGGTAAGATATTAATATTATAGCCATAAATTTTCAAAGCATATGCCAGGCGATAAGGTTGTAGTTCGCACAGCTCGGCACCTATTAGTGGTATGTTTTTGATTGTCTGGATGGATCTTTTCCGGGAAATGTTGATTTAACAAGAAACTCGGCCTAATATCGCTTCTCACAGCGGCACCGACATATCAGGGTGGATTTCTTTCTTTCTTTCTTTTTTTGGACGGACTGTAGTAGAAGGAGGTTGTTGCATGGAGCTGCCTAAGGCACCATCAGGTGATGTCCTCTTGGAACGGCGGCCCGACTCAACCTTGATCATTTGCATCGCTATTGTAACGTATTGCTCGTCTGATACCCACGGTTTCGCTTGTGGTAGCAACTTTCCCAGAATTACAAGGAAGACATGACGGAAATTTGCTCCTATGCGATCTTCCCAATCGACACTTATGGACTCCGATTCACGCAGCCCGGTTACTAATAGATGCCTGATGAAACGGGTTCTTGAACCCAAAGAACTGGAAATCTCCTGAAATGAGCTGCGACATATGTGCTCGTGCCCACTCACCGCGTCTGCAATTTCTCTGTCCGACCTGCGCCCGGAATCAGCTCTATGATCTACGCTTTAAGAACGCCACTTTCCTGCTGGAGAGAGAACGTCTGAGTCTACAAATCGAAGCCGCTGTGAATGCCAACTCAGCTCCTGGGAATTCCTTAAAGGAACACGGGGAGTATAAATCTGTAACCGGAAACGGAAGCTCCAAGCTCTGGACTCTTGAAAATATCACGAACAAGCGAGCCCTATCATCCGCGAGGCAAAAAGCCGTTTCCAGCGAGATAGAGAGTCTACGTTCTCAGACCGAAGATAGGAAATTCGAAATTTCTCAACGCAAGTTAGAATTGGCACGACGGCGATCGGACTCAGAGTCTGCCAAATATCAACTTGCGGAGCGTGAGGCGGCGTGCCTGGCCGGCATTCAGAACAATATAAAAAGGACAGATCATCTTTGGCACTCCCTGCACAGCAAAACTGCCGAAGCCCGAATATTTCTCTGCCGAGAAGTTGCTAGCCTTTACGGCTTGAGGCAGAAGGTCAAAAAAAGGGATAATGGGC
Organism: Aspergillus egyptiacus; assembly: GCA_025688805.1. Taxonomy (NCBI): domain Eukaryota; kingdom Fungi; phylum Ascomycota; class Eurotiomycetes; order Eurotiales; family Aspergillaceae; genus Aspergillus; species Aspergillus egyptiacus. The sequence goes on from MU628729.1 coordinate 9,749, forward strand.
CGAAGGAATCTTATATGATCGGAGGTGTAAGCATCATTGATCTCAGAGATCTGAATGGGAAGTTTGTTCGATTAGCCTGTTTTTCTTCCTGCAAGTGTTAATATTTGGAACAGGTGCTACACCGGCTCATATTTCGACCTCGTTTTCTTACGTCGCTCACATCCTTGTTCTCATTTCTCACTATTTGTCTTTAAGGCTTCCGGCAGAAATAACCCTTCCACATCGGAACTATCCTTCGCCAACCATATATACACCTTCATCGTCCTACCAGCAACGATGGAACCCCTCTTCATTCTCAGAACATTCGTTGTCTTCGAGTACAACTACACCCCGTGCATCCGATCCATACCCTCCTCCCCCTCGGGCTCGGCCACTATGTATCGACAAGGCGCTTCCCAAACTGGCAAAAGAGGATCCTATGACGTACGCTCTATTCATCGAAGGTGTCTCGCTCTTAGCCTGGAATGTGTCCTGGCTATGCCGGAGCCAGGGTCTTAACCTGGGGTCGGATTCGTGGGAAGATGTTTGTGATGTTGGGAGGAATCTGTGGCAGCTACTTGTCGCACCTCCTGGGCAACCGACGAACCTTATGAGGGCCTTCGCAGGCCGCGATCTACACGTGAAGATAAAGTCATCAAAGGATTCTCCGAGAACCGCCATACAGCGAACAAAGTCATTTCCTATGCTTGGCCATTATTCGCACGGTACCGCGCACTCGTTTCTGAGCGCGTCTGAAGGGACGGAATTTATCAGGAACTGGAGGCTACCGACTCCGACAAAGATTGCTGACAAGTTGAAATCTACCCTTATGGGCGAGATGGCTAGCGCAGAATGGGAGTTGCTCGACGAAGATGAATGGGGCGACATACCACAGGAATGGCCTAAGCCCCCTCATGAATGTGCCGATGGGTCTACCATGACACGTGTCCCTCAAATAAGTATCATCGATACAGACTCTTTCACGTCCCAGCCTTTAGAGGCTTGCAACGCTTCTGCCAGTCCGCCTCGGTCAAAGGGCACTAGCGGTTGGACTAAACTGAGAAATAGACATTAAGTACAATATAATCCTCAACGCCCGTTGCAGTGTGCGACAACCCGCTTCTTAACTCCCCAATCTATGGGTTAGACGTTGCTGTAACGGTGGCCTGGCATTTTGCTGCCGCCGCATCGATATTCATGTGGTCTCAAACCAGTTGATCCCAAGGGAGACAAGCCTTCTGCAGCCAAGCTACCATCCATCTCATGACTATTTCCCAGAAACATCTGGACCCGAAATGGCTGTGCGGTACATGTATTTAGTGATAGTCCAAACCTGTCTCCAGCAGAATCTAGCCGCTGCTACCTTACTACTAAGTACACGGAGTGTCTCATAATCTATAAGCACTTCACGAGGGTGGGTTTGAGGCTTATTAAACGCGGCAACCAGGTGATTGATAAGATAAGATGACTGGGTTGGAGGCGACGTGTGTTCTTAGTGCAGGCTCTTGGAAGTTTCCACCGGTTCGCACCATATCCTCTTCTAAACCTAGCTCAGTCCGATCGAGGACTTATTTATTTTGTCGGTACGCGTCCTCTTACGGTGGCATTGCCGGGTATTATCTCAATTGATCCCTTCCCATTGGCCCGAGTTCCTGGGGCATGAACTTCTGAAACCATAGGACCTACAATAACAAGACGCATATGCCCACGGCGCACCATATAATGTTACAGCATGAGGATATGGATTTTGTGGGTGAGTATCAGGAACATTGGGCGCTTCATTGGAGTCTCTCCCACGTTAACAGACCCAGTGCTAATCTCTAATCTCTTGACAGGGCTTCACTCAGTGCTCTCAGATATACCCGACAACCTCCTCAGAGCTGAAATTACACGAAGAAATGTATACCGAGACTCGGACAGTTCAAAGCCAGCGTGTGGCTCTGTGAGACAGGGCGCATACAATACTCCAGCCCATGTGATGGCGCTTTTTCTCATCTTGTTCCTGAGCACATTGGGTATGTTATTCATCCCACGTCTTGATTATTTCTTGCTAACTTTATTTGCTTGAAGCCTGTTCATTCCCAATTCTAGCCCGCCGATTCCCGCGCCTACCAATCCCCCGGCGGTTTCTCTTTTTGTCAAGACATTTTGGGACTGGTGTGTTGATTGCCACGGCATTCGTCCACCTACTTCCCACGGCATTCGTCTCCCTTACCGACCCATGCCTTCCTCGATTTTGGAGCGAGTCTTACAAAGCTATGGCCGGATTCATCGCAATGATATCGGTCTTTGCCGTCGTTTTGGTGGAAATGTTTTTCGCTATGAAAGGCGCAGGTCATGTCCACGGAAGCGAATACGATCAATTAATGTGCGAAGGAGAAGATACTACCGGGGATCATCAGTCTGGCAGCTTAAGTTACTCGCGATTGGACGACAGGGGATCTACAGATGATTTTCATCTTTCACCAATGAGCGGGGTATGCAGCCTATCTTCAGCAACCTTACCCGATGAGCTCAACCAAGAGGGCTCTAATGTTAAGGAGGACGATGATCTCGAAGGTGGAGAGAATGGCGGAAACGAAGTCCCTCGTTCTCACGGGGACCAGCGCCGCCCAGCATGCTCCCACCATCGTCAACCCCAATCAAGGAACTCTCATGTGGATTCTAAAGCAACATCGCAGAACCTGCAGAGACAGCTCCTGCAATGTCTCCTCCTCGAGGCTGGGATCCTCTTCCACAGCATCTTCATTGGGATGGCTGTCAGCGTCGCCACGGGCACATCCTTTGTTGTCCTTCTAGTCGCAATATGCTTCCACCAGACATTTGAAGGATTCGCCCTCGGGTCTCGGATTGCATCGCTAATCCCAGATCTATTCCCATCTTCCTCCATAAAGCCGTGGCTTATGTCCCTCGCCTATGGGACTACAACTCCCATCGGTCAAGCTATTGGTCTGCTCCTACATAACCTCTATGACCCAGCTAGCACTACCGGTCTCCTCATGGTTGGCATTACCAACGCAATCAGCAGTGGGCTGTTGCTTTTCGCTGGCTTGGTTGAGCTCCTAGCTGAGGACTTTTTGAGCGAGGATAGTTATGTGACTCTACGGGGTCAGCGGCGCGTTGAGGCATGTCTAGCAGTTTCCGCTGGAGCTTTATTGATGGCTTTCGTGGGTGCATTCGCCTAGACGAGTCGGGTCTCCGATGCTTTACAGTTTCGTTATTGTGTAGATTGTACCTGTTATGTAGTACATAATTCATATATATATCTTGATTCTTGCCCACATTGGGAAGTCATGCCACGGGGAGAGCCTGCAAATTGCTGACTGCTGTCAAACTCACCACTCCCGCTTTCTTCAACAAGCTTCCGCCATACGAGCCCTGAGGGCCAAATTTAAGACTGCTGTCGGGGGGTACCTAGTAGTGCCTTCCTAGGTCCAACCCGACACCGCTAGTCACCGACGTACTTGAAGAAATAAACCCCAGTGGACTAGGTGTATTAGCAAAATCAGCTGCACCTCGTAATTACTGGAGTTTCCAAGACATGAGAGAAGTACTTGTAGGGTGCTTTGTTTCAGTTTGATTGTTGCGTAAAGCGGAAAGTGTATGCCCAGATAATTGAGCTAGTACTAGTACTTGTCACGGTACCTCCAATAGATACATATCGTAATGATATAAATCATCGTCGCTTTATTACTTACAGATATAGGTAAAAGTCATGTTAACATTTATGCAAGGTACTCAACAACCAGGGCACTGGCACCTCCGCCACCATTGCATATTCCCGCACAGCCAATCTTACCTTGCCTGGCTTTCAGAACTCCTAGCAAAGTTGTCAGGATCCGAGCACCGCTGGCGCCCAGAGGGTGACCAATGGCCACAGCACCGCCATGGATATTGACCTTCTCTTCGGAGAGACCGAGCAACTTGAGGTTAGCAAGGGCAACCACACTGAAAGCTTCGTTGATTTCAAAGGCATCGACTGCATCCTGAGAAACACCTGCATGCTTAAGGGCCTTGGGAATGGCAAGTGCCGGGGCGGTCGTGAATTTGCTGGGCTGGTGTGCTGCATCGCCCCAACCAAGGATCTTTGCAACGGGCTTCAGGTTGAGTTCCTTCAGCTTAGCTTCAGAGACAAGGACAAGAGCTGCAGCACCATCGTTAAGAGGTGAAGAGTTGGGGGCTGTCACTGTTCCGGACGCGGGGATAAACGCGGGCTTCATAGCGCGGAGCTTATCGGGGTTAAGCTATTGAAAAATCGCGTTAGTGTTGTGTCCAGTTTATTTGCAGCAGCGATGCTAACGGGCAACACTTACGTTATTTGGCTCATCGTCCTGGGACACGGTAACACCTGGCTTGCCCCTGAAGCCGGGCAACTCAATAGGCGCAATCTCATCGTCAAAGAGACCGGTCTTCTGGGCAGCCTGGGCCTTTTGATAGCTTCTAATGGCATAATCGTCCTGCTGTTCCCGGTTGAACCCGTGATCCTGGGCACATTCTTCCGCTTGCAGGCCCATGAGTTCCTGCTTGCCCACGTCCGTCAAACCGTCCTTCACAATACCGTCCACAATGGTCTGGTTGCCGTACTTGGCGCCTGTACGGAGGTTGGGTAAGTAGTGGGGGGTGTTTGACATGGATTCAGTTCCACCGGCCACAACAACATCTGCATTTCCGGTCATAATAGTCTGGGCGCCGAGGATGACAGCCTTCAACCCTGAGGCGCAGACCTTGTTCACGGTGGTACACACTGTAGATGCCTCAAGGCCGGCTCCGAGAGCGCATTGCCTGGCGGGGTTCTGACCGACACTACAAAAGTAAGTACGATCCACTCATCCGCATAGCACCTGCGAAGAGCCTCAAGACTCACTTTGCGGAAAGGACGTTTCCGAAGAATACCTCCTGGACATCAGATGCCTTGATCCCATTGGCCCTCTCAACGGCAGCTAGACTCGAAAGTTTGTCAGAAAGCCAATCTTTCCATAATGTTCGAACTAATTACCTTTGATCGCGTGCGAACCTAACTGCGGTGCGGTCTGGCTTGACAGTGATCTGTAGGAAAGAAAAGATGTTAATATATCTTGACAACGAAATGGAAGGCTAGCATACTCACCCCAGGAAAGAGCCCACGGGTGTGCGGGCATAAGACACGATGTAAACAGGGGGAAGGGAAGCCATATTGCGAAATGGGTCGGATAGTAGAACAATCAAGATATCTTTTGATGCGGAACTGAAGTTTTGAAAAGAATGCTGATGCGAGGGCAAGCTATTATAGGCCTGCTCACAAAGCAACAGGAATGGTGCTAGCAGCAGGATTCCATCCGAGATCAGACCCCTTTTATATAGCTCGAATTGGGGAGGGCAGCGGTGTCGGCCAGGCGAGGGTGGGGGTGACACAGGCGAAGTAAATCGGGACGCCAAGCTCGGTGAGCAGACGGGAAGTTCTTAAAGTTACCCCGAAGAGCTCGTACTGGCACGAAAAAGTAATGCACCACCCACCTTGAGAGCTTCGGTGCAACGGAAGCACCCCCTCAAGCAGCGCAATGGACGACTTATACGATGAGTATGTTATTCCCTAGCAGATTGTCCTCCTATCATTATGTGGCGCGACTGACAAACGTGCGTTCTCAGGTTTGGTAATTATATCGGCGAGACCGCAGAATCAGACGAAGAGCTTCAACATGAAGACGTCAAGCCACAGCAGGCCTTTGATTACGGTGAAGCCTTTGGCGCAGATGAGGATGAGGAGGCGTCTCAGCAGGAATCAATGGAAGTAGACGGTGCGCCGCCCTTTCCTGGTCAATTGCACGACTTTCCACATCTAACCACTTCACACGCGTCATAGAAGGCCTATCCAACGCCGTCATTCTACATGAAGACAAACAATATTATCCCAGCGCACAACAAATATACGGTGTCGATGTCGAAACATTGGTCCAAGAAGAGGATACTCAACCTCTTTCAGAGCCTATAATTGCCCCTGTGACACGGAAGAAATTCTCGATTGAAGAGAGCGAACTCCCGCCAGTCTTTTTTTCGCGCGAGTTCATGACAGACTTGCTCAATTTCCCAGAACAAATACGAAACATCGCAATTGTGGGTCATCTTCACCATGGCAAAACAGCGTTCATGGATATGCTTGTTATGCAGACCCATGACTTGGCTGAACGACTAGAGAAGAAAACTGGAAGGAAAAGGGAAGAGCAGCTTCGCTACACGGATGTTCACCAACTAGAGAGGGAACGAGGGCTTTCCATCAAGTCGGCGCCTATGAGTTTAGTCCTGCAGAACACCAAAGGGAAGTCTCATCTGTTCAACATGATCGATACTCCGGGCCATGTGAACTTCATCGATGAGGTAGCGGCCTCATCTCGGTTGGCAGATGGTGTCGTTCTCGTCGTCGATGTTGTTGAAGGTGTGCAAGCGAATACTGAGCAAATCATAAAGCACGCAGTCTTGGAGGATCTGCCCTTGACACTGGTCGTGAATAAAATGGACAGAGTGATCTTAGAGTTGAAGATTCCCCCGAATGATGCTTACTTTAAGCTGAAGCATGTAATCGAAGAGGTCAACACCATGATCGAGAACATTGTACCAGGACAAGGCGAAAAACGGCGACTGAGCCCCGAGAAAGGCAATGTCGCTTTTGCTTGTTCCTCAATGAAATGGTGCTTTACTCTTCAGTCGTTCGCACACATGTATGCCGACACATACCCCAAAATCGAAACGGCAGATTTCGCTCGACGCCTCTGGGGAGACATTTTCTTCAATCCACGAAGTCGAAAGTTTACCCGGAAGGGGGTGGAGGAGAATTCCAAACGATCCTTTGTCAAGTTTGTTTTGGAACCTATCTACAAGCTTTACTCACACACCCTTAGTGAAAGCCCGGAGGACCTGAAGGAAACGCTCGCAAGCGTAGGCATCAGCCTGAAACCATCGCAGCTCAAGTCAGATGCGAAGGTGCTGCTCGACCTGGTATGTGAACAGTTCTTTGGACCGGCCACAGGCTTCGTGGACATGGTATTAGAACATATTCCATCGCCGGCAGACGGCGCGAAGAGAACATTGGAGCGATACTATACAGGCCCACTGGACACGAAAGTGGCAACCGCAATGGCGAAATGCGATCCGGATGGTCCACTTGTTGTCCACGTAACGAAGCTCATTGCAAGCACTGACGCCTCATGTTTCCATGCTCTTGGAAGAATCATGAGTGGGACAGCCCGACCCGGCTTACAGGTCCGGGTGCTCGGTGAAGGTTATACTCCTGACGATGAAGAAGACATGGTGAATGCCACCATTTCAGACACATGGATCGCCGAGACCCGATACAACATTCCCACCAGCGGTGTCACTGCCGGTAATTTCGTTCTGCTGGGAGGGGTGGATACCTCGATTGTCAAAACAGCCACTATTGTGTCCACCAAATTCGAAGACGAGGAAGCTTATATCTTCAAACCCATTCGACATATGACCGAATCTGTCTTTAAAGTCGCTGTCGAACCTGTTAACCCGTCTGAACTTCCGAAGATGCTCGAGGGCCTCCGAAAGGTCAATAAGAGTTACCCGCTCATCTCGACGAAGGTAGAAGAATCCGGTGAACATATAGTCCTGGGAACGGGTGAGCTCTATATGGACTGTGTACTCCATGATCTTCGAAGGCTGTTTTCCGAAATGGAAATAAAGGTCTCCGACCCTGTTACTCGTTTCTGCGAGACTGTTGTTGAGACCTCGGCTATCATGTGTTATTCAATCACTCCTAATAAGTTGAATAAGATCACGATGATCGCCGAGCCTCTAGATGACGGGATAGCGGAGGATATTGAGAGCGGGAGAGTCAATATCAAGGACCCAATACGCAAAGTGGCTAAGTTCTTTGAGGAGAAGTACGACTGGGACAAACTTGCAGCGAGAAGCATCTGGGCTTTCGGGCCCGATGAGATGGGACCGAACATCTTACAAGATGATACATTGCCTTCACAAGTCGACAAAAAGTTACTTGGGAGTGTGAGGGACTCCATCACGCAGGGCTTCAGTTGGGGTGCCCGCGAAGGTCCCTTGTGTGAAGAGCGTGAGTCACATTCCTTGCTTTCGCAAAAATGCAAGCTAAACACGCTGACTTGGAATTTCCGGACGCAGCAATTCGCAATGCGAAATTCAGACTTACAGATGTTTCTCTAGCTGATCAAGCCATCTACAGGGGAGGTGGCCAGATCATCCCCACAGCCCGACGAGCCGTCTACTCTTCGTTCCTTATGGCATCACCTCGTCTAATGGAGCCAATCTATTCATGTTCTATGACCGGGCCAGCAGACGCAGTTGCATCCGTGTACACTGTATTATCGCGGAGAAGAGGCCATGTCCTCTCCGATGGACCGATCGCGGGAACCCCTCTGTACTCTGTTCGCGGTCTGATTCCAGTCATAGACTCCTTTGGCTTCGAAACAGACCTTCGAATCCACACACAGGGACAGGCATCTGTTAGTCTTGTCTTTGATAAATGGAGTGTCGTGCCTGGGGATCCATTAGATCGCGAAGTGAAGCTCAAGCCGCTGGAGATGGCACCCACAATGGCGACAGCGCGCGATTTTGTGTTGAAGACAAGAAGACGAAAAGGTCTAGCGGAGGATGTGACTGTAAGCAAGTTCTTGGAGCCGGAGCTTTGGAAGGGCCTGAAAGAGAGTGGCGTTTTAGATTCGTGATCCGCACTACAGGGCCGAATGGGCGAATTGATTGGGTTCACGACTTTGATAGCTATAATTTCATATTCAGGGATGGCTCGCCGAACTCCGCGATTTGATGCAAGACCAAGCGTAGGACCACGTATCAAATGTCAGGAACGAGAATCACTGACAAGTTTCCATCATCTTTGCGATGACGCCCATTAGAGTACCGTTCTCGAGTGCCGCGGCAACTCGCTCCTTATCCGCCAGCTGTTTGTTCACTTCGTCAGCTGTGCTGTGCGTGCCTTCCTTGATCTGTACGTCCACTCGGAACCGTGGTGGGAGCGATTGCTCAAGTCGAACGCGCACACCGAGACCTATGACAGTAGCCAGACTACAATGAGTTATTGTTGGTGTTATCAAGACGGTGACTGTCCGAAGAGGCGAGTCAGGTACATCTGGGAGAGACGGTTTTATTGATATGTCTGGTAGCGAGACTACGGCCAAGGCACCGAGGGAAATGGGATGTTCAGGGTCCGAGATGGTTGATATAAGATCTAAAGATGGTTAATCCAAGCAATACTTTAAGCCGTAGTGGGTATCCCTAACCGTATATTTCTTGTTCATCTATTGGCTCCTCCAGAAATTCATCATCACTTCCGACTTCCGATGGCGACGAGGAGAAGTCCGATAAGTCGAAGGTGCCACCGGTCAGGGAAGGCAGGGCAGAGGTAAAGAACTCGCTCCCATACGTACCACTTTTGATAGGGAGAGGCGGCCGGAGGCGTGTGGGAAGATCTGCGGAGTTCAAAATAGTCGGGTTCGAGTTCTGCGTTTCAGACGCCATCTTGAAGATCAATGCAGTGAGTTCCGTTGTAATTGAGGTACAAGCATGGATAACTTCTTTGAGAGACACCAAGTGCATTCAACAGAAGTGGCGTAAGAGGGAAGAACTATTTTCCCGCCTGTTGCCCCGCATCTTTCGAAAGGCCCAAGGGGTTCCCGTCGGTTCTTCCAAGTTAAAAGTCAGGTTCATTAAAAATAAAGACCCCTCTGGACTCTCTTGAGACCCGAAACTGACTGTCTGCCTAGCGATTGGAGCCATTCCGAAGGTATTGCCTGATAGGAAGGCAAGTACCTCTTAATTTATATTATTACCCTGTTCTTGCCTCCTGCATTCTTTGCCTGGAAAAAAAAGTCTCTCTGTATTATGTGTTCTGTATATACAGATAAAAAAAAAATAGTCTGCACAAATCCTCTATTAAAGTTACTCCTACCACACAGTGGACGGAAAATGTCTCCAGAGGGTGAGATCACTATCTTTGTACATAGACGGCTGGTTGCGTACAGAGACTAGCAGCAAGAATGGAGCCTCGAAGAACCCCGTCCACCTAATGGTGAGCGCTCCGCTGCTCGAGTCAAGGGTCAAGAGTAGATCCAACAATAATAGTCCAGGGCTTGGAAGGAGGCCTTGAGTGACGCAAATCAAAGGAAACCAAAAGAATCACAAGATTTCTGAGTGCACCAGGAATAATAGTGACTTAGCACGCAGATAGCCTGTACTTTAGTGATGATCTGATGCGAGCAGGTTGGAGTGGGTGCCGCACATCAAGCGCCCCCTCAACTGCCGAGGGCGATCTCCCTTCCTCCCTCCTATTGAGCGTTGACAATTCTTTCACATCTCCCTCCGAGCTGATCGACTGGTATTGTTCAAGCTTGCAATAATTCTATCTGTTCTTTCTTTTTCTTTTTCTTTTTCTTTCTTTTTTTTTTGTTTCTATATCTACCATACCCGCTAAACTCGGGTTGGAATCCTGACTCGATTATCTGACAGCCGACGTTTCGCGCGATACTTGAAGCATCGTAGCTATGGCCTAGCCGCACTCGCCTTCGAACTCCTCCGACACCTCTACTTGCAATTCTCGGTGCACCTTCGCACGGCCCATTGTTCCTTCCCCGTTTCCTACAGACGTATCCACGTGTTTATCTCGGATACCAGGCATTTTGAGCCCTAGAGATACTTAGTACCTTTCCTAAACCATCGACACCTGCTATTGTTTCTCGCGATACCTACCTACGCGCCTTCAGATGGTGGCAATTAATTGCATTGGAATGTCTCGTACCCATTCGCCTCCTCGAGCAAACTGTCAACATTGAGTTCTATAATATATCTGATGCTGTTTGTCTACCATGCAGTCGGGATAATCTCAGTTCTCCACTGGCGGTAAGTACCCATGACAGTCATCTTTATTTCTTCTCATGCAAGTCTGTCCCTGAAGCGCATTCTTCTATTCGCCGCCAGGTGATATAGGCGCGCCAAACCCATTGCTTTTTGTCGTTGACCCTACTCAACGTTACACCAACCAAGCCATTCCTTTAATCGTCGCTGACATCGCGCCTACGAGTTTAGTCTTTCTATAGATAATCTTTATACTTTACGGGTTTCGCCGTGCTCGCCCTAGCGGACAATCATTCTTTATAAATAGGGGGCATATCAAACATCACCACTGGATTCGGGAGTAACGGGCAGTACACGGCTCGCGGTGCGCGCTTCTGGAAACTCCAACATATCAGTCGCTTCACTCGGTGTTTGGATATTAGCTCAACTATCCCCTTATTTCAGTGGAGCTTAAAACATCCTGGTCAAGTGAAGCAATACTTCGAACTATCCATTTTCGCAATTGAATCTCATACGTACTCCGAGTTTGGCACTCATTTGCTGCGATAGCAGTGTCGTTTTGGGTGTCTCATCTGCCTACGAATTATTCATTCGGAAGCAGGCAAAAACTCAACTACACTGCTATCATACGTCCATACCGACCGACATCTCATGTGCAAGGCAGGCCTTGCGCCTACAACTGAACTTCTTCCGGCCTACTTTCCTGACCTGCCCATTAGCTCTGGTCTTGCGTCTATATTTTCGCTTTCATACCTTCCGCATCTCGAAATTGGAGATGCAGGGTTATTCATATATGCCTCCGACGGGCCCTCCTCGGGAAGGGCAAAAAAGTGAGACCCCTTCAGTTGAAGATCATTTTTTTGCACCACGACATAACCTCCATACCCGGTCAACATTGCCCTCTTGTGAGCGAAGGCTGCTGACTTTGTCAACCCAGATTATGTTTTCGTCGATGAGCATAATAGGCACAAAAGACTCAAGGGTAAATATCTCTACCCCTATAGTATAGTTTATCGCTAAGCTTTACCCTCTATAGTCATGCGCGCATGCAATGGGTGCCGGAAACGAAAGATAAAATGTGATGCTGCTACAACGAACACCTGGCCTTGTTCGGCATGCAGTCGACTAAAACTAGTATGTGTGCCTCCTACCATAGGGCAAGACGGCGATTTCAACCCGACTCAAGGCCCTGAAGCCTACCCTACTGGCTCGTTGGGTACGCTCAATGCACCAGAATCTTCTCATTCACTTTCGTCATATGCTATCCCTCAAACCTATCGTGATGGTGTTTCGCCTCACAGAGAAACAGTTTCCCAGTATAACGATGGAGTGGGTTCATTTTCTTCTTATGTACCAGTCCCCGTCTCGAGTCAATCTAGCCTCTACGGAGCCAGGCCCGCTCAAGAAGCCGTTTCGCAGGATTCGTATCAATCCCAACAAATTTTTCCTGTTTCGCAAACCCAGCTCATTGGGGCAACTGATGGTTTTGGATTGAGCGAACATGATCATTCCACCGCCGAGAACCTTAGTGAGGTACTCGGTGAGCTTCGGATCGATGAGTCAGGCATTGGTGAGTGGTATATCTGTAGGGCTTGATAATAACTAACCGTTGATTAGCACCATATATTCGGCAACAGAGGACGGACCGATCAGAGCCGGAAATTCCTACTCAAGATGAAACAGAGGAGGACCTCCCTCCTCTCTGTACTGGAGCTGGCTCCAAGATCCGGATTCCACCTGAACTCATGCCTTCAGATGACGAAGTCATGGACTATTTCAAGATCTATTTTGATGATATACACCCATACGTCCCTGTTGTGCATCGGGCACATTTGTATTACCAGTGGCAAAACGACCGAACTTCGATTTCCCCGCTTCTGCTAGAAGCTTTGTTTGCGTGCGCGGGAAGGTTGTCAGACGATCCGGCTCAAGGAGCACAGTGGTTGGCATTAGCAAATCGTGAGACTACTCTCCTCCCTTCTCCTTTCATTTTTCTCTGTCCGCAAATTAATGTCTCTAATTTCTCGATTCTTAGGGCATGAATCCAGTTTCATGGATGTACCGCGTTTAAGCACAATTCAAGCCATGCTTCTTCTCCTGAAAGCTCGCGAGTCTTTACCCAAAAAGGGGTATTATTACCGGTCGTGGCAGACGGTCAAAACCATCATCTCGATGGCAAAGGACTTGGATATTCATGAGCATTATAATATCCATCTAGAAGAGAGGGCGTGCAGCTTAAACCCTATCGAGTGCTTAGTCCAGACCAGGGTGTGGCAGGTCCTTCTAGTTGTCGAGATCATGATAGGTGCGCCACAAGGTATGTCAACGTTATCCACCAGGCTGTGCATGAATCTCAATGAATGCTAACATTGGCAGGTCGTTCGGACTATAATGTGGACCCGCAAACAGTCAATATGCAGCCTGAATTGGATATCGAGAATATGGATCAGTTTGAGATTGATCGCTCTAGGCAATACGCCTACTTCGTTCGAAACGCTCATCACATACGTATACTAACTGAGACGTACCACAAGATCAAGCGACAAAAGGACTGGGGATCTAATCCCAAGCTCGTCGAGAAAAATCCCCTCTTTACTGACTGGCTACAAAGTCTACCTCCCGATTTGCAGGTCAATTATCCTCCTGACGGCTCTCCTCCGTGGATACCTTCTCATTTCGTTGGTAATATGCATTCACACTGCCATCTGGGCATAGTCCTCGGTCATCGACCACAACTGCTTGCTTCGAAGTTTACCGCCGGCGGGACTTGGAAGATGCACTTCACATTATGTTACTCCTCTGCAAAGTATATATGCAGGCTTCAAGAGGCGATTCTAGCTCGTTTCGGGTTGTCTGGCCTCCTTTTCATGCAAAGAGGTATAAATTTCACGATATACTGCATACTGACATGTACAATGTTACATTTGGTAAGTTTCATCTGACTCTCACATCATCTAGTGACTCCGGCTAAGTACAATTGTCAGGTTGCGATCACATCCCCTGACCCTGACTTTCACACCGATGCACGAGACTACTTCACACGCCACATGCGAATTCTCGAGCGATGCTCATCTGCATGGCCGATGCCAGAGATACAAGCACAGATAGATTCCCTAAGGCTCGCTTTTTCTGCCAACATCAAACGTCCTTTTGAACTCAAACCCACATTTCCATACGGAAGTCCATCGGAACCGTATCAGCCCAGCCCTACGCTTGAAAATCAATACCAGCAGCCGCAGATTTCCAATTTTCAAGAGAGAGCGGGCTATCAAGCCTTCCCCATCACGCCCCCAATATCAGCGGGCAGCGAAGACACTAAATCCGATGCGGCGGCTCTTCAGCCTCCAGGTCTCCTTCCATCTGTTCATACAGAGACCCCCCTGGTTGATGAGAATAGCTGGGATCCCACTCGCATCATCAAGTAAGAAACCTCAAGGACTCCATCTACTACATTACCAGGTACTAATGAACCTCCGATAGTCAATGGGACATGGCGTTTTCGTTCAGTCCTGCTGTAAACCCAAATTCGCCCCCAATGCCGGTACCTGGAACATCCCAGGCGATGCAGTCTCCTTTGATGGACCAATATACCTTGCAATATCAACAACCAGCTAAAATTGCCGTCTCGCAACCTTCGTCGGTTCCGCAACCACAGATGAACGGGCAGCAGGTTGTATTCACCGCACGTGATTGGCAGCAGAGCGTTGCAAGTGTCTATGACCCACACGGGTTGAAAAGACGATGGAATTACTCCGTCGATATGGGGGTAGAGAATACATCTAAACGCCAACGTTGATGAAGTGTGTAGGTTGCGAGTTCCTCTGGAAACTCTTACACTATGTTCTGTGTATAGTTTAAGGGCGTTCGTGAGGGCTTTTTGATCGTACAACGCTACAGTGACTATATAGACGAAACTTTGCATGATACCCATCAATCTTTTGGTCGCAATTTAATTTCCGCAACTTCGAGTAATTGAACGAGGATCTCCACCGCCATGTTCAACAATCATAAATTGCGGCTATTCAAAGCAATTGAATTCTTACATCATGGTTCAAACCATTGAACGCTACTCATTTTGACAACAGCGTAAAGATTGGCACTGGAATGCCCCAATGTTCACAAAAGTATTTCCTGGTATACACTTTGTATATTCTCGAAACATAGATAATGGCTTGTTCGCAAAGCCAATCCCGTCCATCAAGCCCCAGGTATGCCGATAATATGTAAATATGCATCCGAATATCATGGATATTGCAGCAATCCCGAGAGCTGTTTGGTGCCAATTGTCACCCACCGTGAAGAACCCGTGTTGAACAACCGAGGGCAAATACCTTGGATATCCTCCAAATCCATTATCACTCCACCTTGCTGTTCGCAAATTTCGCAACTAGAAACATCTCATTCCAGCAATCTGCTTCGTCCGTTGTCGTTGCATCAATTCCGTTGTTGGCCGAGGCCTATGCGCTCTTCGCGAGAACGGACTATCCTTGCTTTATCACCCGGTAAAGGCTTCAATTCATCGCTGGGGTCAAAATTGACACGACTTCCAATTTGGGAAGCGCTACTGCCGTTGTTTTCCCGTTCTGTTCTGCGCAACCGCTCCTCCTCGAACATTGTGAGATCATCGGATGTGATTGCTATGGCTGTGGGTTTGCGGCGAATCATGCTCGATGGAATAGTGGACGTGTTAAGGTAGAGTAATCGCAAGAAGAGTTCGACGTCGTCTTTAAGGTATAGTGATTAAGCCTTTGGTCATGTATCTGGTTGCGGCAAACTGACTTGCGGTACCAACAATAGGTAATGGGAGGTAATGGACGAGCTCATCACGTGACCAGAATTTTCGGATACTCGAGGGCGGGATTATCTTTTCGATGAGATGAACGCAACTTGCATGTTAAGAAGGCATTGCTGCTCATGATGCTTCAGCCTCGGGCTATGATACTACGCCCACGGCGTATACGGTGGAATGAACCAACTGTTCTGCCCGTACGCCAGTTCTCTGTATTTCGAAGGTTGGGAGCTGATGAACCGCCCGGTAAGTTCTGACGTTTCTCAGTTATACATAGCGTTTGCAAACGATTAATATCCTCTGGCTTCATCGCCCTCTGGGGCCAAATTTGGAGGCACTACGCGCTCAAATCTTTTGCAGCTCATTTTAACGTTCGTATAGCGCAACCCAGCACCCCGAAACCATCCCCGGACCAGCCTAAAAAGTTGAAGATCCCGCCGGCACTTCTAAAATACAAGGAGTCGAACCCCACAACACCCCGTCCGCGCCGAGTCTTTGATGCGAGGTCTCTCTCCGCCTCCAGACCGGGCGGGCGTCCAGGAAACGTACTTAAAGGCCCGGCCCGTCTGGGAGGCGCAGGGGGCGGGTCATCGCGAGCGCGCAAGCCCTCGAAGCCGGGCCCGAAGAATCGAAGGAATGACCGTCGCCCTAGGGTGCAGGCGTATTCTGGAGAATCCGATACGGCCTTGTTGGGACAACTCGAGGATGTGTATCGCGAATTGGCAGAGAAGTCAAAGCCGGTTCCTACCAGTTATCAACCCCAACCTCCAGACTTGCAGAACCTGAGCGAGACGTGGCCTTCAGTTCCCATGGATGTCGCCACAACAACCGCCGGAGTTGTCGAGAAGCTCTCCTTATTGAGCGAACGCTATCCTAATGGCTACGTCCCGCCACATGAACTCGGAAAACGACTTTTCGAAGGGAAATATGTTCATTTCAAGAATGAAGAGGAGAAGGCCGCTGCTCTTGGGGCAGCAAAGAAGTATGCCGAAGAAACTGCAGATAAATTGACTCAGGAAAAGGGCGAGCTTGTCGACCCCCAGCCTGTTGAGTTCCAGAGTGTCAAGGGCGATGAGCATAAGTCTCTGCTCGAGTCTCTTGTGCAGGGGAAGTATCCCATGGTAGAGGCAGCTCCGGCCGAGAGTTCCCCTGTTGTTGGTCAAGTTTTCAGGAGTCTGGGTAACAACGAGACATATCAAGTTGCCGGGAAGAAGTCGCAATTCATGGCGAAAGTGGAATCTCTTCTCAAACCCAGCCATCCAGCCAAACGTGCTTAAGGTTGTGGAACTCAACTGTATATTATCGTCGTTCGCCTCCAAACCCGCATTCTCTCCATGTTTAGTCAGTTATCTCGCCAACCGTGTAGGGCTAGATATACATAAGTTAGGTACAAACAGAAGGCGACAACTAGAGAGCAGTAATCTCCCAGCACCATAATGCCTCGTCGTTTCCTGGAAAAATGATACACGATGATGAATAATAACAGCGGATTTTCAGTCCCCAACTCAAGTCCGTTCCATAGCCTTCTTCGCAGCCTCAAACAATTCTTTCACCTCTTTTTGTCCTTTCTCTGTTAACTTTTCCATCTTGTCCTGGGATTTCCGGGCATCGTCCGGCCGAGCAAGCTTCTTCTTCACTGAATTTTGCAAGCGCTTATGAACAGTGCCTCGTGATTCGCGGACAGTGTTGGCAGCTCTTTCCATTGCTGCCTTCGCAGCAAGGACAGTCTGGTCGCGAGATTCTTTTGTGGGAGGAGGAATTGGAATGTTCATCTGGAGAGCATTATGCGGGTCTGGTTGCGGCGTCAGGGACAGATTGGAGGATAGAATTGCGGAAGAGATGGGTTTTAGGTGCTGCAGGAAAGACACGCTTGAGTTAGAACGAAGCAGAGTGTTGCAACCAGCCAACCAACCAACGAATCAAAAAAAAAAAAAAAAAAAAAAAAAAAAAAAAAAAAAAAAAAAAAAAAAAAAAAAAAAAAAAAAAAAAAAAAAAAAAAAAAAAAAAAAAAAAA
>MU628730.1:0-27277 GCA_025688805.1 Aspergillus egyptiacus
GACTGTATACTACTTCCATGTGGTAGTCACTGACATATCATCAGTGTCAATAGCCATGTTTATGGTTAATAGAACTGGATTGCGTAAAAGTTCATTATATATATATATATATATACTTTTCAAGAGTCTCAATTTATTGACCGCAAGTTGAGCCCTGACGCCGATCCTGAGCCGATCCCGTAGCGTCAACAATAATACCACAAAGTAAAAACGCCATTAAAACATCCAGAGTCACCAACAAAATCCCAGATGGTCCAAACAATCCAAGAATCCCTTGCCTACGGCAAAGGTGCAACCTCAGACGGACGCTCAGTCGAATACCTCGACACCGTCGAAGCATACAACAAATGGGCTGAGGTAAGATCCCCATCACTACCTATGTGACTGAAAAAAAGCCCACAGACCTGAAAGCAACTCACGGGTCAAAACACAAAAACACAGGTCTACGATACAGATGGCAACTTCCTCCAGGCCCTGGATACAATCGAGATGCGCGACCTATTGCCGCGGTTTCTAGCTCTCGTCTCCCAGTCCGAGGAGGAGTCTGTGCAGCACAAGGAACTCGAACTGGTTGATCTAGGCTGCGGGACAGGTCGAAATACACTGCAGCTAGCCAGGGCAGCACCGAGGGGGGCTCAGATTGTCGGCGTGGATGCGTCGCCGGGGATGCTGGACGTTGCGCGGGCTACGCTTCAACGCGAGATGGAGCGTGGGGCAGGGGAGGGCTCTGCGAATCGCCTCACCCTAGGTGTTTACGATTTGCTTTCTCATCCCGAGACGGGGTATCTGCCGGCAGTGCTGGAGGGGAGGAAAGCGGCGGGGGTCATCTCCACTCTTGTGCTCGAGCATATTCCCGTGGATACCTTCTTTGGAGGTGCTGCGAGGCTAGTCCGGCCTGGGGGATACCTACTTGTCACGAATATGCATGCGGAGATGGGGCGGATTAGCCAGGCGGGGTTTGTGGATGTGAAGTCGGGGAGGAAGATTCGGCCGCAAAGTTATGCGCATGCGGTTCCGGATGTCATTGCTGCGGCGGAGAGAGTGGGGTTTGAGGTTGTTGCTTTGGGGGATGGGGACAGGAAGGAGAAGGTTAGGGAGAGGAGGGTGGATGAGGGAATGGTGGATCAACTGGGTGCGAGAGGGAGGAAGTGGGTTGGTGTAATGGTTTGGTTTGGGGTTTGTTTTAGGCTGAAGGCTGACTGATTGTTAGTCTAGCTGCTGGTAGGTGTACAAGAGGCTATGGTCAGACGCTGCAGTTGTACTGGTGAAACCTCCTGGAAAGAGCTGTTACCTATGATGTGCACCAGGAGTAATGGACTTGAGCTAATATTGTACATGAATA
Source organism: Aspergillus egyptiacus (assembly GCA_025688805.1). Classification (NCBI taxonomy): domain Eukaryota; kingdom Fungi; phylum Ascomycota; class Eurotiomycetes; order Eurotiales; family Aspergillaceae; genus Aspergillus; species Aspergillus egyptiacus. The sequence continues at coordinate 1,343 of MU628730.1, forward strand.
CCCTTCTTTTCCGAACCATCTTTGCAAACGCCTTGACCGATCTACCGTCTAAAAGAATTTCAGTAACCTCTCCCGGTGTTTAACGAGATTTTCATGTTGTCTGAGAAGCTGCTCAAGCCTGTTGTACTTCCAACCCATCTTCTGGTCCAGTATCAAATGCGTATAGGCGAAGACACTTGCGTCGAACAGGCCCGGATGCGGCCGATCAAAAAAGTGAAGCTTGTTGCCCAGTAGTGCAGAGAGTGCTTCAAACGCTTCGGCTGCCTCGGCCTCCAGCGCACTTGCGTCGATATATGGTGATATCTTTAGGAGCTCGTCCCGGGCGGCTTGCTGCAGCTGTGATGCTATTACGCACCGGACGGCTGAATTTGTGGTGGTGGGATTGACATAGAGGGGTCGCGCAACCGCATTAAAATTCTCGTGGTTCAAATAGAGCGAGTAAAGCTATGAAGGCGTCAGCTAATGTATCCGGCCCCGGTCTTCTGGGCGGTCTTCTGCGCGCATACGTACCCAAGCATTTCGTATCCGCGTGTCCAAGAGGGAGGAGTATACTTCAAACCGCGTGTTCAACTGCTGCTCTTCCTCGCAATGCACCTCCTCGATAGCCCATTTTTGTAGCTTGCTAGACGGAATTGGACCAGATCCAACAGGAAGAGCAGGGAGAAGGAAAGGGAGGACACCGCTTGGGGATGCATGGTTGTTCGAGGGTACCACTTCGAATTCGATTCCGACAAACTTCAAGTAGGCCTGGGCATTGGAGCGCAAGTCAGTCACCAATTGCCTAGCAAACCTCATGCGGCTGCAGAAAAGTCTACACACATACCTGCCACTTGAGGCATTGGGGGTTGAAGGAAGGCCGTCCTCGGCGGGCTCCCCCGGCATCAACGAAGACAAATAGCCGATTTCCCCGTCGGGTTGACAAGGCGCAGTGTGGCAAATCATTTGCGGCATACGTCTGCAAAGGGAAGCGATCAAATACACGCTTCACTGGTGCAGGTACTGAGAAGAAATCCCGAACTCGGCGCGGTTCCCGTCTGCCGTCGGGTCGCTGTTCGTCGTTGGAGGTCATTGGCTTCAGAATAGCGGTTCCAGGGACGTGAGGTGCGTGAATGGGTTGGAGAACAAAGCAGTAGGCTAGGATGGTTTCAAGAGAGGGACTCCCGCTGAAGCCATACGTGTCAGACAGTTATTCAATAATAATGAGTTGTTGACCTGAAACCTCGGCGCCGTTCTTCGGGATCTCGTCCCCAGTATTTTTCTGCTTCAGGAAATTCGATGCCGTCAATCTCTCAGGCACCAAGGCACCCAGGCACAAAGAGTTTTGGATGGCCAATCAGAGACTGCAGGTAGGTATCTCCCAATGGGTGTCTCGCCGGGAGGACTGTCGAGTCCCTCCAACTGAATCCAACCCCGCTACCGTTACCTACAGCGCAGCCGCTCTTTCATCGTTGTCCATGGTCTCGGAGTGGTGTCCTTACTGGCAAATTGCAGCGCATACTTGCCTGGTCTTTCATTAGCAGCTTCCCTGATCCGCTGGCTTCCTTTAATCCTGCGTCTTCTTTTCTCTGCGGCCATTCTTCCACCTGGGCTCGGTTCTTCCGATCGACATTGTCAGAACTACTCTGTGTGGATCATTAGATTGTCTCTTGCTTCGTACACTCCTTCAGAGCTCTGGGAGCCCCGGCGCATTGTATTGTAGGGACCGGGTGTTGCTGCACTGCCCTCCTGCGGTACATCGCTTGTGTGTTATCGATAACACTGTGAAACCTTGAAGAGCATTCCAATTTCCTTTCATATCTCCGAAAGCTTCTCTTAACTGGTTCCACTTCAAGATTACCTAGTCACCATGCCTTTTGATGAACATGGCGTCAAGTGGTCGTGGTAAGTAGTTCCTGATTTTCCAGTGTGAGGAAGAAGAACAAAGGACTGACAAGTGCGGTAATTTCAGTGAGCCATGCATCCGTGGCCACCGTTCATCCAAATGCGCACATTTTGACCGCCTCATGGTGAGCGTCGGAAAAGCCGGACGTCCCTTATCTAAATGCCCTCATGTTGAGGGCAATTGCAACTGTAAAAAGCTATGCGCTTTCATGGTTGCCATACCGAAGGGCAAGTACATATTGTTCCCTGCACCACACTATACTAACCCATCCTGAACTCTAGGCACCGGTTGCATTTGCAGACCAGTGTATAAGATGTTACTCAATGAGAATGGACCTACCCCAGCTGTCTCTAGACTTCCCCCCGACCTGGCCGCTGGTGCTGGTGTTACTGCAAGTTCTGGTCCCAGTCCCAGCAAAGTCCAGAAACCAGGCAGGAAACCCGCGAGACCGGCCCCAGAACAAGTCAGCAGAGCTCTGAATTCCGTACCTGAATATCACCAGCGTGTTATTCAAACTCCGACTCCAGCTATGAGCCCATACCCGCCCCAGGAGGTACAGGTGGCTGGCTATTCATACAATGCTAACAATGGGATATTCCCACACCATAACCCGTTCCCGGCTGGGAACGATTTCTCTAATGGTCTACCACTTCCGCATGCTATCTCTTCCGCTAGTGTCGGTCGCCCGGACAATTTTCAGTCGCCCATGCAGTCCTACCAGCCTCTGGCAATGCAACCCCGGAGATCTTGCTGCGCAAAATCTCGCCAGGAGAGTTCAAGTGATATAAAAGTAGAACCCAACGCCGTTGCTCAGAACGCATTTAATACTTTGCCAATGGCTGCCCCTCATATGAGTGAGGCTTCTTCCTCTACTTGGCAAGGATATACTGGCGTAGATGGGCATTTCTCTCCTGTGCATGGTACCAGCAACGGATTTCAACCAACTGCGTCCGGATTTGAGCAACATGTCTCGCCCAAGGTCTATACCGGTACTGCCGGCCTTGGATACGATCAGTTCCCTGTATCGCAGGCTGTCCCTGTTGGCACTCATGATTTCTCTGGAGCCCTTAACGAAATCCCCACCCACAATTGCAACTGCGGCCCCGATTGCAATTGCCTCGCCTGTCCTGACCATCCTTATAATGACGCCACGACAAAGCACATCCAAGAGGTGGGACGCATCATCGCTCAGGATACGCAGACTCTCGATGAGGATCATAATCGCAAGGTCTCTCTAGGTAATGGAAATTATCCTAATGGACCGCCTTTAGACGAGCCATTTGTTGACACTGGACACCATGTGAACGATGGTCTTGGTGCCATTCCAGCCGGACAGTGCTGTGGCAATGATGCTGAAGGACTAGATGATGACCATGACGACTATGATGACCAGACCTTCGACTCCTTTGACGCAGACCATCTCATGGTTCCCGACGCTTACTACACTTATGAGTATCAGGTCGGATTGCCCGGTGCTTGTGCTGGCGAGGTTGGTAACTGCCAGTGTGGCCCTAGTTGCAGCTGCCTCGGCTGTCTTACTCACGGTAACCCTCTCTAACTTTGCCCTCAACTCTACCGCGCTACAACCTCTTTTTTCTTCCTACGCCACGTTGGTTCGCCTTCCGGTTTATCCTCATGCCGTGCCTTCGGCAGCTTCTCGTTCCATGTTGTAGACTACGCGACGTCGGATATCTTTGGACGATTGATGACTATGATACCCTTACTTGCATGTCGGACTTTGGAGTTATTTGGTCCTTCTTGTTCGTGTACATGTTCCACGCTTTCCACACTCCATATACCGCTCCCATGCCTTCACCACTCTCTTGTGGTCAGATCGCATTTCCAGCACATACTGCGGCTGTCTCATTCTGTCAGATTTCAATGGCGTTGGGAATATTCCATTGCATTTTCCATTTTCTTTTTATGATTCTGGTTTCACTTAGTCACGCGGTCCATTGGCATTAAGGCGTGTTTGTTGCTCCCACAATTCCCCTTCTTATTTTATTCCTTTTGTTGTTTTTGTCACTGCGGATGTCTATGGTTGTCTTGGTTCCCTCCTAGACAGCACTGATAGAGTGAAATCGCAGGTTCGACTAATGAGTTGGCTGGACTGAGTTTGTATCTACCATGGGAGAGTACATATTTTCTGCTGCTTTTGCGATGAAACAATATGATTTGGCTGTAAACAGGTCGATGATAATTACAGAGGTAAACGGGATAGGACCAGGCTAAAAGTCCTCGAAGAGCTAACCCCCGTGGGCCGTGGAACTATGTCCAGGGCAAGGACAGCGAATTGCTATAGAACTGATTTTATTCGTGGTACAAGTGAGACACCGTCTAGAATTGCTTCTAAACCTTATAGAAAGAAAAATCATGCCTTTGCGAAGCGCTGCACCCTCCCAGCTGTACAGGTTTTTCATACATACACAAACTGCATACCCGGCCATTTACCTGCGAAGAGCGTCCCTCACGGGGGAGTCACCTCGGCGGAAAGAAGCTACACTCTTTGTTAGCTGCATTTGTCTTTCTGACGAGAACGAGATTCCATCAATGACATACCGTCAGCCTCTTCCCATGCGCGTCCGGCACCGAAACCCAGACCAACCCACGCAGGCCACGCCCGCCGCTTGAACAGGAGCACTGAGAAGACGACACCGAATGACAGACCCAGGGAAGAGCGAATGATCATGGAGGAGATAGCACGGTCCCACTAGACGACAAACAACGGCACGTGTTAGCCAGCAGTTTTCGAGAATTTTTGTCCATTGTGAAATAAGCATGTCCGGTAGCGGCTAGATGCTACTTCACCGTTCCGCGGGGAAACGTGAACTGCGAGGGAAGCGGGGGTGCGGTGAGCAGTAATTACCTTCTCATTGAGCAAGGCCTCGCTGACGAGCTTGGTCGAGCGGGAGACAGGCTGGGGGTTGCTGGAGTCGGCCATTGTGTTCGACCTGGACCTCGGGCGTCAGATAACGAGAGCTGGGAGAAGTCAAAATTGACAAACCTCGTGATGGATAGCAACAGTAAAAAGATCGGTGTCGATTCGAGATAATAATGGATTTATTGAAAGTAGAGGAACCCACAAGACGTCAGGGAGATCGGTCGGGTGCGGCGGTTTTCGAGCCAGGGTTCCCATCTTCCCGCCCGGGAGGAAGGCGGTCGGGAAAAATAGGCTTGCCCGCTATCAGTCCACTTTTTTTTCTTTTCTGGAGAGGTACAAGCAACTCGGGCGGAGGTCATTAGATGCCTCTGTTTGGTGAAATGGTGCTGTCTCCCCGGTCAACTTGAGGTAATCAGGGAAGGAAAAGTGACCGGGACTTGTCTTGTCTTTCACGTCTTTTCAGAATGCCTTCATTGCCAGAGGTGTGTGGCAGGCAGTCCCTAAACGGCGGCCTCCATGCTAATGTGAGGATACAGCGTCCCCGCTCTTCGCAACAAGAGGCCCTTCTCCGGCTCGAGAAGGGCACTGCATCTCCCGTTGTCCAGTTAAACGAAGCGGCTCAAATCATCGGACTCGATCTATCGTTATGTACGAGTCACCCCGAGATTAACCGAGCCCCCCAAGTCCCGTTTCATGCAGCGCCCAAGGAGGAATGGGTTCTACGATGGTTGTTGAAAAAATTGAAAGCTGGGAAGAATTATCGAGTCGAGCCAGCGTCATTTCTCTTGCTGCGCCAGTTAACCGACCTCATCTCGCCGAAAACGTTAGCATCGACTCTCAGAGACCAGAAATTCCTGGAAATCCTCGACCATGCGATCACAGACTTGACGGACGACGTATTTAGCGGACTTGGTGATGGCCTAGGCGATGTGTTGCCTTCCGATTCTGAATCTAGCCGAACACTCAGTGAATCATCACATGTGAATGAAGGGTTCGACAGGAAGGGGACAAAGCGGAAGCGGGCTAGCGAGAATCAGCAAGATGCAATGGACATTGACGAGCAGCCTCGCACTCCGGCTTCGTGCTTCTTAGCCTTTACCCGGATTATGGACTGTCTCTACAGCCTCGCCTCGCTCTGCAACCGAGCAGCTACTGTGAATGAGGCCGCTAGCTCCCACCTTAGGCATGCTCTGAGGGGAGAACCCCGGTCTATCGCGACCACAATCGGTAAATCATTCACCCTAGCTTCCGTCGCCATTTCGCAGTACCGCCATGGGCGTAAGACAACCGAACTCCAACATTTGTTTTACGTTCTTCCCGCGCTGCTTGAGATTTGGGAATGGAGGTCTCACCGTCAGGATGGCTCAGATCAGGGCTCTAGTAATGTATGTCGAAAGTCAGCCGGAACCAGATCATACTTAGGCTAATCATACACATCAGGAGTCTTTCGTCACGCATTGTTCCCAACCTGCTCTAAGGCTTCTACACTGTGTGCGCGCAACCCAACTTGACACGGACGAGAGGATTCATGTGCTGAACGGGCTCGAACGATTGGTTGCCCTCCATGTGGTATTGCCCACACGTGCAGATTTCCTGAAAAGAGGGGGTTCAGGCATCGACTATTCCAGCAGCGAACCGGATTGGAGCGCTGTTAAACCAATCTCTGATACGCTTCGGCCAATCCTATGTGCCGCGGAGCCGCCAACACAAGCAAGCGAAACTAAGAAGCGATTCTGGAATATGCCTGACCTAATCCCCGAGTTTTTCGATATCGCCTCACGATCAGTTCCACGGGACACGTTTCGAAAACAGACTGATGAAGCGCCTTGGTTGGAGACTCTATTTGTCGCAGTTGCTGAGCTAGCCTATTCCCTCGTGAAATCAAAGGAGACTCCCACGTTTCTTTCTGAATTCGTGGGCATCCTAGAGCGGATCTTCCGCGTCGCCCTTACGCGGAATGTGCAGTTATCACTTCATACCCTTCTAACGCATGCTGCATATACCGGCATTCTCAAGGATGATCTGTCGCAGGTCGAGTGGAGCCTCACCGCGTTGCTTATCGAACTGGGTGTTGACATTTTCCTACCAAATTCCGGGCTTGCAGACTCAGAAAGGTACTTGAAAGCCTTGATGGACAAAATCAGTTTGCACTGGCGAAGCGGCACTTTCAAGGACGGCAGCTATGATGTTGTGAAGTTCGGCATTGTCCTTCCTCTGCTTCGTGGGTTCGTTGGGGCCAGAGATCTTGCTACTTTCATGGAAATCTGGTATCAACAACTGACCGATATAGAGGAGCTGAGGTTGCGAGATGGTAATCTCAGCCTCTTTACTGTTTGGGAAGATGACGACTTATGCGATGCATTCAGCGAGCTCATGCGCAACCCTCTCAATCATTTTCTTGCTGCTGCCCAGATGCATGCAGCGGCGACGGAGATCCGTGATGGCGATGGGAAGATGGCCGTGTCGGGGGAGGCCTACGCGCAGTTCTTGATAGTCGAGTCCGGATACAGGAAACGGGCAGTCAACCTCGCCGATGAGAACACCGACCTGGAAACGATAATGGAAACGGCCATTTCGACGCTCTCTTCGAGTCAGTCTCTGCACTGGCGGTGGCGGCTCTGGAGATTTGCTCGCAGTCTTTTAGAGAACAACGTCCAGCGGACGGGCGCGGGTCTTGGGGCTACCCTGAACGATCTGATTGGCATAGCCTCGAAATCAATCTCCCGTCACCATTCGGATTTGACGCAGTTCAGTGCTCGCATGGAGTGCATTGAAGCTCACCGACTCGTCCTTACTATTCTTAAGAACTCATTTGATATCAGAAATGATGACCAATTCTCCTCACTAATGACAGAGGTCACGAAATTCGTCAAAACAATAACCGCAGAAGATGCGCTGCATTCGATGAGCTCGCCGTGGAACGGTCGCTCAGAAACCCTTGATTCGCCGACTGTTCTGTGCCTGGCGTATTTTATAGCGCTCGTCCGAAGCCCTGATGTGTGGAAACGGATCAAATCTGGAACTCGTCGTTCTCTATTCGCCCACATTCTCTTCCTATCGATGGCCCAGTATCATCCACCGTCGTCAACTCTAGAGTCCCTCTTGTCAGGGGCGCGTTTCCTTCAAGCATGGGCTAGCGTCGTATCCCATGAATATCTTCTGAATGCGCCCGACATCGTGAGTGATCTGGTTACTGTATTATCCGAGCGGATCAAGGAGGATTCCTCTTGCCGACAGCTTTGTATTGAGAGCCTTCAAAGGGTTCCTGCTCCTCTTATCAGCCGGCACCAGAGGGCAGCTCTTCTAGACTTACTGCAGGGTGTTGTTATGCAAGGCTGCTCGTCTATCGTTACTGTTGGTATCTTGTCTTTAATGGCGAAGCTGGCCGAAATGCCGAAATCCACGGCTGAATTGACACGAAATTGGGAACCTATCTGGATGATGGCGAAAGGGATTTCACTAGATGGCACCGACGTTGACCTTGAGATCATGAAGTCATACCGATTTTTGCATCGTGCAGTTATTGCGAAGCTCCTTCTTTTGGCCGAAGGAGAGCGGCGCAAGCTTTTCAAGAAGATGCATCGCAAAGTTTCCGCGAAAGTGTCCAAGCTACAGTCAATTGACCGCAATTTTATGGAATGCTTCTTCTTGAGGGCTTCCCTGTATCAACTTTGGCTCCACCGAGAACAGCTGAAAGATGCGATTGACGTGGAAGAACTTGCCACCAGTCGCAACAAAATGTTCGAGTTAATGGTGGCTGAGTTGCGCTCAGCACGAGACCAGTGCAAGAAGCAGCCCCTGGAGGAGACGATCACCCTCATCAAAACACTAGATGCTCTAGAGGACTTCGAGGATCTGGCCACGGGTCATGTCGAAGTCAGAAAATTCCTATCCAAAATATCCAGCTATGTTGAACAGTCGGTCGACTCAGAATCCTCGTTACGGAGACTGATCAGACGTCGCGTTCTGGCTACACAGGGCTCTGAAACGAGTGTTACAGGCCCTGTAGTACAATACGCGGAGTCCCTCCCCCTCGAGAGGATATATAGCGAGGAGCAGCTGCTTTTTATTCGGGCAACGAGTTCCCGATTCCGAACCATGTCGTCGGACGCCTTGCTCCGGGTGATCCAAGATGTCCTTCAACTGGGTTTCAACGGCAAGAATGCCGAATACCACCTACTCATCGCTGGTCTAGCTGTTGCAGCTGTGCCTCCCACCGAAGACAAGGACAGTCATCAGGCGAAAGAGCTGTCACTTGTTTGTACTGCGATAACCGAAGCCCTGCCTCGCTGTAAATCCCTTAAAGAGTTGGTCCTTGCTACCGAATGCTTGGATATCTTTCTCCGCTCCCATCCACGCTGCATTTCTCAGTATAACATCGACAGTCTGCTCTCATGCATCGCTGTATGTGCCTCGAAAGCAGGCCCTCGTATCAATCCTGAATTTGCGGGAACGGTTTACATTCGCCTATGCCGAGTGATAGGCCTCCTTATCGGCCTCCACCGTCAGAAACTGGGAGGCCGTTTTCATCTGGTCCTTCCGGCCATGCAACGACTACTCCTTTGCCTATTTTTACGAGCTAAAAAACGTAGTCGACTTGCAAAGTCTGATACGGGACATGGACAATATCCATACTGGCTTTCCCAGTTGAACGCAACCCACGCCACACATTTCACCCGCCTTCTCACATCTCTCTGCGACCCGACGGTTTCGGCTGTTTCGCGTCCCACGCCAGGAGGTGCAGGCCACGAGGGCCTGACGGATCAGACGAAGAAGGCCAAGCGGATTGCTGGACAGTATTTGCAGTACTTGATCATGGATTATACTCAGAACTCCCTCCGCAGCGCTCTACATCCTGATGTGAAGGCAGCCCTATTGCCAGGTCTGTATTCAGTGCTGGATGTGATGTCACGTGAGACTATGCGAGCATTGAATGCTGGGCTGGATATTTCTGGGCGGGCATTGTTCAAGGCATTGTATGATGATTATATGAAGTTTGGCAGGTGGAACAAGGGATAGTTATATCATGTATGTTGACTCCAATGAAGCCATTTATGTATGACAAAAAGCAATATCTACTCCGTAGTTGGTAAGGTCCGATGTACGGAGTACGTACAGAAGGTACTCGGTGCGCTCTGGGAGGCCTGAAGCCAAGTAGGACCAAGACAGCCACGTGAGGGCCAGGTGATAACGAAGATTCAGGTCGCAGTCGAGATCGTCCAGACTCCACAAACTTTATTAATATTCCGCAGTTTCAGAATTCAGGCGGGATCGGTCAAACACTTGTTATCAACAGGCTTTTTTTTTGAGAGTCCGACCTCGATAGTAATATCGTTACTCGATCAGATCGAGTCAGCGGACAGGAACCATCCGCGGATTAGATACGCTAAGGCGCAAGCCCCTTATCTCTGAGTGGCTGAAGCTCGAAATGCGGAGGGACCGAGTGGATTTCAACCCACCCTCCGGTCGCTGATAACAGAAGCACTCCGTGATGGAGGGTGATAACGGCCGTCTGTTATACCTCCCGTGGCCGATCGCCTTCTTGGAAGCTTATTCTTTGACCAATTCGTGTTGTTTCTTATCAGGATGAGCTCCATCAGCTGCATCTGGATGGTCGGGTCACAATTGACAGCCCCCTCGTTTGATGACGATGTGGCTCAAGATGGCTCGACGCCTAAACGGCCTGGAGACTCAGCGATATCTACTATATATTCGTGCCTGTCCTGCCTTTCAGCTTCTCCGGTCGTTTCAATAAGCTTCCCGTTTTCGGATTTGCTTTTCTCGATAGCCTCGGGGCTCTTCCATGGTTGAGCTGTTGCGTCATTACTACCGATCACACCTTATCTAAACTCTCTCTGTGTTGATTACATCAGGAGTTTTCAGGTACTCCTGTTGTTTCCTTTTCTCGAGTTAAAGGTTTCTTTTTTCACAATTCCTTCCTGCTGCACATCAGGGCTGGAAAATGCCTGATTTCAAGCGATGGATCAAGAAGCTGGAGGTGGAATCGGAGTCGGGGTTGACGAACACCCAATTGATGCTAACGAACCATGACTTGCGGCCCGGTAAGCTTCATGGAGACCTTAATTCGGACGCAAGTTAATCTTCCCGTCAATAGTCGAACCTGATCGTCGCGTGTGGAGGTGGTACAACTTCGTTGCCTTTTGGATCGCAGACTCGCTCAATATCGTGAGTCTTTTATTTTATTTACTTCGGTTCACCATGCCAGCGACGACTAATATACGGGCCGCTAGAACACGTGGATGATCTCATCGTCAATGATTGTCGATGGCCTATCTTGGTGGCAGTCTTGGGTATGTGTCTGGTTCGGATACTTCATTGCAGCTTGCTTTGTCTGTTTGACCGGTCGAGTTGGTGCTGTCTATCATGTCTCTTTCCCCGTCGTCTGTCGATCATCATTCGGTGTATGGGGAGGGCTATGGCCAGTGCTGAACCGCACGGTTATGGCTGTAATTTGGTACGGTGTGCAGGGATATATTGGAGGTGAGTTAGCTAGTTCCCCCTAGGCGCGCTTGAGAGATCTCGCTCTGACATGGCTATTAGGCCAGTGCATCACACTCATGATTCGGGCGATTTGGCCAAGCTATGAGAACTTGCCCAATGGGATTCCGGAGAGCTCTGGCGTCGATACCAAAAACTTTCTGAGTTTCTTCCTTTTCTGGCTCCTGTCCTTACCTGCCCTCTGGTTCCCAGTTCACAAGCTGCGCCACCTCTTCACTGTCAAATCGATCTACTCGCCCATCGCCGCCATTGCCTTCTTCGCCTGGGCTATTGCTCGTGCCGACGGACTGGGACCGATTGTTCACCAGTCCCATACAGTCCATGGAAGCAAACTGGCATGGGCCGTTGTGAAAGCGCTCATGAGCTGCTTGGGCAACTTTGCTACTCTGATCGTTAACGATCCAGACTTTTCTCGATTTGCGACAAAACCGAAAGATGCGCTGTGGGCACAGCTCTTTACCATCCCAATCGGTTTCGGTATTACTTCATTCATCGGTATCATCGCCTCCTCGTCTTCTGCAGTCATTTTCGGCGGAGACGCCATCTGGAACCCCCTTGATCTCTTGGGGCGATTCCTTGAAGGCGCCAGCTCAGCAGAGCGCTTTGGCATCTTTGTTATTTCACTTGGGTTTGCTTTGGCGCAGCTGGGTACCAATATCTCCGCCAACTCGGTCTCCGCTGGCACGGATATGACCGCTTTGCTTCCACGATTCATTACCATCCGACGAGGTAGCTACATCTGCGCTGCAGTTGGTTTAGCCATGTGTCCGGTATGGAATCTTCTTATCATTATGATGACGTGCAACTGACACATTAAATAGTGGAACCTGGTATCATCGTCCAACCAATTCACCACTTACCTCTCCGCCTATTCCATCTTCCTATCTTCGATTGCCGGCGTCATGATCTGCGACTACTACTTGGTCCGCAAAGGGTACCTCGTTATGAGAGACCTCTACAGTGCTGATAAAGGATCTGCCTATCGCTTCGTCTACGGCTTCTCCTGGCAAGCGTATGCTTCTTACATCTCCGGGATCCTCATCAACATTGTCGGGTTCGCTGGTGCTGTCGGTCGCGATGTGCCTGTGGGTGCTCAATACATTTACAATGTTAACTACTTCTCCGGCTTCATTGTCTCGTCGGTGATGTACTACATCCTCACCAGGATTTTCCGCCTTGAAGCCACCAGCGACACGTGGCATGAAGTCGATCCCGATCTCGATATCCAGGCCGAGGGTCACGACTCTGATTCGGAGGATATTCATACAACCGGTAAACCGGTGGGATATGAAGGCCCGGAATCTGGAGACTATAAGAGTCCGAAAGCAGGGTCGACTAGCGTCGCTCTATAGATATGATAGTTTATGAAATCTTCGACTGGCTCTGTACCTACACGACAGAGAAACTTACAGGTCTAAGCCCTGTTCAAACTCTCCACATCTGTTTCAGACCGTGGCAGTGCGCCTAGACGAACAGCCAGTGTACCACTGCCTGGATCCTTCGAAACCATAGTATATTGATGGTATATTACAAAGTAGGATGGCCAGGCTTCTCGGGCACCCGAACAGGCAAGTGAATGGGGGCTCCAGCTCCAGCTGATCGTCGATCTCTTTGGCCAAGATCACTCAGATCACTCCACCAATTTACTAACCTGAACCCCTCACAAGTCACCATATTCCAAACAAACAGATCCCTTCCAGCGGCGTCCAGAAACGGAAATGCTGAAGTCCTTGCAACTCCCATTTGACTCATCTGCTGGTCTCCCTTAACATTTAGTCTTGTTTGCAACCTCAAACAATGATATAAAAGCACACAGGATCACCCAGCTGGTTTCTCTTTCGTGGAAACACCGCTGGATAGCCTTGCGGGTCTCTTCAGCTTAGCTCAGAACATCTTTGCTGTCATTTGCTTAAATACTTCATCTGCGCCTCTTTTCACTTCCAACGTAACCTTCTCTCATTCAACTCACCTTTTACTTTAAACATGGCTTCCCATGCCCTCCCCCAAACCCTCCGTTCCATCACCATCACCAAAATCAAGGAGCTCTCCAAGCAACGCGCCCTATTCGAGAAGCGCCGAGACGAGATCAACCGTTCTGCTGCTGCGGCTCCAGACTTGCGATCCAAAGCCCGGATTCTTTTGGAGGGTGTCACCAAACTCAAGGGCCACCCCAACGACGCATTCGACAAGGAGGACCTTGACCTTGACCATCGTGATGAGACCGTGGTCGAAGACGGTTCGGAACGTGCAGTATATGCAAACATTCGTCGTTATCTCTTACAGGTGAAGTATGATCCGTCCGTGTCCGAGTCCAGCTTGAAGGAGTGGATCGCGAAACTGGAGGGAGAAATCCAGCACATGGAGCGGGCGCATGACCATGCCTCGTTCTATAGTGCGTTGGTTACGGAATGGCTAGAGGACCTCGCGGTTTCCGGTCCCGCGTCAGCTTCAACCGAAGACGAGGAAACTGTTGGAGGTTTTGACTTGGAGAATGTGGGACGTGCAGAGATGCACGAGCAAAGGCAGACTTGGGAGAGCATTGTGTTCAGCGAGTCGGATGTCAAGACTGAGACGGTTCGCGAATATCTGGACAATCTTTTCACCAAGACTCCGCTCTCCCAGCAGGCGTTGAAAGAGCTCCGTGAAAGCATCAAGTCCTTTGCCACAGGACTTTCGGGAAAGAAGACTTGGATTACTGTGGACGACCTCTCTTGGGTGTCTGAGTCGCTGCTCAAAACCGATCTGCTTACGAAGGAGAAGACGGTTATCCTCAAGGAGCTCATGCAGAGCCCCGCGGTTACTCGGGAAGTTGCAGATGTTTTGAACATGCGGCTCACTTCCCTCGAAAGCTGGACCTGGCCAGAGGAGGGCGTTCCTGTAGAGATGCGCCGCCAACTCAATGGGAAGTACCGGGTATTCATGGACGAGGATCTACTCGACAGTCTTATGTTACAGTATCTTGGTCTCAAGTGGTCTGTCACGTTTCGGTCCGCATTTGTTACCTTCCTTGGTTCGCGCGGTTGGGCAACGCTGCGCGATCATATTCCTGAGCACCACAAGCTCCGTCGAAGTTACTTCCTCGGTAACGCTCGTTCGTCGGGGAATAGAACGGTGAATGACGAAAAGCAGAGGGTTTACAAAACTAACTACTTCATGACCCAGCTACCTTCGTCCGTCGAGTCAAATGTGGTAAGCTACGACGACGAGGCAGACGACGAGGAACCCCGAATGAACGCGCTTCAAACGAAACACTCACTCCTCCATCTTCTACTCACAGAGTCTATCCTACACACCACACTACATGGTCAGTTTACTGCCATCCGATCCGATTTCAAATGGTTCGGTCCGTCTATCTCACATGCTACTATGCTCACGGTTCTTTCTTACTTCGGCGTCCCTCGAGACTGGCTTGAGTTTTTCCGCAATTTCCTTGAGGCACCTTTGAAATTCGTCCACGATGGCCCGAACGCCGTAGCTTCTGTTCGAAAGCGAGGAGTCCCCATGAGCCACATGCTCTCGTCTGTCCTGGGAGAGGCTGTGCTTTTCTGCATGGACTACGCCGTGAACCAAAGCACCGAAGGAGCGTATCTATATCGACTGCATGATGACTTCTGGTTCTGGGGCCAGGAGAAGACCTGCGTGAAAGCGTGGGCCGCCATGACCGAGTTCGCCGAGGTCATGGGTCTCGAGTTCAACGAGGAGAAAACCGGTACTGTGCGCTGGGAGGGCGCCGGAGATAATATTCCACAAGTCCTGACTTCTGCCCCGATAGAGCCAGAGGAGAAAGCTCTGCTTCCGACTGGTGATATTCGTTGGGGTTTCCTGAAGCTCGACTCCAAAGAGCGCCGCTTCATCATTGACCAGGACATGGTCACGACGCATATCGCGGAGCTTCAGCGCCAGCTTTCCGCCTGCAAGAGCGTCTTCGCTTGGATACAGGCGTGGAACGCCTACTTTGGGCGGTTTTTCGTGAACAATTTCGCCAAACCGGCTGTGTGCTTCGGCAGAGAACATATTGACATGGCCGTCTCGACGCTCAGCCACATCGAACAAACAGTCTTCGCCAACGGAACCGGCGGGGGCGTAACCGACCACCTTCGGAAGGTGATTGCCGAGCGCTTCGGCGTACACGACCTTCCTGAAGGAATATTTTTCTTTCCCATCGAGCTGGGCGGCTTGCATCTCCTGAACCCCTACATTCCCCTACTGGCCATGCGCGAGGACATCAAGCAGACTCCACGCCGCCGGATCCAGAAGGCACTTCTCGACGAAGAGGCAGTTTACCTCTCCGAGAAGGAGTACGTTGAGACAAACGGGCCCCGGAATCCACGGGCCTTCATAGCCGCAGGGAAAGACAGTACCGACTTGCCAACAGATTTCCTAACCCTGGAAGAGTACATGCGGTACCCCGAGTCCTTCAGTCGTCCTCTTCTGGACGCATATACGGACTTGCTACGCATCCCAGATGAAGTGAGCGTGGACCTCACGCCTGGAATGCGAGGGCAACAGGCTTTGAGCGGGGATATGCTCAAAACGATTTCCAATAATTGGGATGGCATGACCCCTTACTGGCGATGGACGGCTGATTTGTACCGAGAGGGAATGGTGAAGAGATACGGGAGTCTGGCAGCTGTCAACCGGGAGTTTATGCCAGTCGGTGTAGTTGAGACTCTGAAGGAGGGTAAATTCCGCTGGCAGGGTTGATCCTCTCCACGTGTAAGATATTTCACGAGGCTCACGAAGTCACGTTACCAGGCAGTTTGGCTTTTTCTCAAAATTAAAATGTTTTCACTGATCATAATTGGATTCGAATTCATTCAGAAGGAGCCTTAACCGCCTCTTTTCATCATCTCCGCCGAAGATAGCATCAATCGCTTTGCGACCGATGCTAAGGATATCAGCCCGGTTCAAGTGAAAGTGCTCCGCAGCCAGTAGATACTCGTTCGAGACAGGACTGCAGAAAAAGCCCACATCATCCGTCTAGACACATCAATCAGCCTTATCCCAGGGCCCCACAGGATGAAGGAAGAGAAAGATGAAGAGGGGGGGAAATACTCACACAAAGAACAACAGGACACTCCTCGTTCCTCCAGTAACCGAAATGATGATTCAGGAACCCGCCATCGAACATCTTCGCATGCACATTACACGACATACAAAGCTCCAGCCCCAGCCTCCTAGCCGCAATCTGCCGCTTGATATCCTCGGGAACATGAATCACATGGCCCAGCCGATCCGGGTTAAACGAGAGCATGGTCGTTAATTCCTCACGGAGATCCACAGAATGCACCTCCGCAAAGTGAACCGTCAGTCCCAATCCCGCTGCTTTCGCCCGAGCAAACGCATCCCGGCATAGGGAGATGTCGCCCTTCGTCGGGTCGCCGCAGACATCGACGCCCACGACGCCGCGGTGCCGGTTCGCGAGGGCAAGGTCAACGACTTCGTTTGCGTGGGCTGGGGAGTGCGTTAGCTGGGCTCGGTCGAGGGCGAGAATGAGGTAGATTTTCATCTTGTCGGCGTGTGCAGCTTGGAAAGCGGATATTGCGGAGAGCACGGTGGAGAGGTACTCCGCGGCCGTGATGGGGGGGTTGGAGTTGGGGACTGCGCGGGGGATGGTGCGCAGCTCCAGGTAGCGGACTCCGTCGTCCAGAAAGGATTGGAGGGCAGAAGTTGTGGCGTACGTGATGCTTTCGGTATCGGTGATGAGGTTGTAGATTGAGGTGTTGAAGGTGCGGAAGAAGCTTTTTTTTTTTTTTCTTAGCGTCTTTTCTTCTGCTCTTCTTTCCTTTGATTCTTTTTTTTTGCGTATCGATATGAGATGGAGATGTCAAGGCGAGCTTATGCTAATGTTGTATGTTCTGGTGCTGGATGCGAGAAACAAACAAAATATACATGTATATGTATATGGAGAAAAAAACTACGTACGTGTTAAGAGAGAAGTCCACCTTGCCTGGCGGCATGATGACCAACGGATCCTCTATGTCGAACGCCGGATCGAGAGCTTTCTTCTTGAGCCATATTTCATGCAGGCATTGGCGGCTGATGCTACCGCTGAGATGGGCATGCAACTGTCGCGGTCGAATTAGCTCTTCGCTTCTTGCGATTAAAGACGGTTTTGCAACGCACCTCAATCTTGGGTAGTGACTTGGTGAAATGCGAGTCTACGGGTTTTGAGACATCCATTGTGATAGAAATGCTATTCTTGGCTCTTGGTGCAGAGCTACGGGAGCTTGTAGGCTGGGGCAGAGAGGAGATGAAGGAGGTGAAAGGTGATAAGGGTGAGAGGTTGGGGAGAAAGCTGATCACGAGGAATGCAGGTGACCCGCTTTCTTTCTATCGTGTCTCCAAACTGTGTTTGGCCTATAGACAGTTTTGATCCTCTTTAGCTGGCTTAATTTCATAACTTTGTGGGCTGACTTAGAAGTTTCTTTCAATAATTGAACTCCCATGGAGTAGATTTCAAAATCTCCGAGATCTTCGAAGTCGATCAATAATCGACAGGCCCCCAGATTTGCAGCATCCCGAGATGCCGGGATATGCTCCACGGCCCACTCTTGAACCTGAAATTATTGAAATGATGCCCATAATTAACTGGTTTCAGATTAAGGTCTCAGGTTATCCATGATACATCCCTTGACCTCGTGAGAAGCGCCGTTGCGTGGTCCGACGACGGCCAGATAGCTAAGTGTGTTTCAGCAGGCGAGATTACAGCGCAGCATACCGCGGGAAGGAATATGTTACATCTAACCATGAGATGACAGTTGATTAGGATGTAGGTAGTGATACTGATACTCCTTGAGAGTCTGTTGTGCGTAATGCCATTTCCTTAACACGCGTTTCACATTCAACCTGGGTCAGTCATGGTGACCGCTTCTCATATATTACCTACTAGCATTATACTTCATAGTACCTGGACTGTTAGCGTCAAAATACAGATAGGGTCCCTCCCATTTCTCAGACTTGAGTCGCAATCCAGGCCGCTTCGTTTTCAGTTATCATCAAAAGGTCAAACGGTGGAAGTTATGACGATGCAGACAAACCAACTGCGGCCTTGAGTCAGTCACGCTGCGATTGTGCTCGGTGGGAGCCTTCCATTCCCTGGCTGCATGGAGTCGTATCACGCTCAGCTTTCGTTTCAGTCTTCCCATTGCTCTAGCGGAACATTATTCCAGGTAATTCGATAACAGCTAATTCCAGGTTTCATCTGATTCGGATGTCGCGGAATCATTCCAAGGAAGGCTCAACGAAGAGTGGAGAAGAATGGGCGGCCTAGACTGTTGCAGGTAGGGCTACCAAACTGGAGCAAGGCAGAAACTCGATGGCGTAAGGTTGACGATAGTCCGCACAGTCGCTTACTGCGCCCTCAAATCGGATACAAGCCATCGATGGATTGAATCATTTCAGCACATCCGTGGTGATTTAGTCAACTTTTTGCCTTGACTGAACGAAATCGCAAAGTTGGATCCACCTCTAACAAAAGACCTGGCGGTCACTCTAGAGGCAAAATAGACCTATACTCGTGTCTGACCAGTTTGTTATGCATAACGAACATTGAAAGAAAGGAATCCCGTTGTCAGCGCCGGCAGCAGTTAGGGCAAAAGGCGTCAGCACTTGCGAGCTGGCGCAGCGCTTTCTGCATATACATGCCCCAGGAAGACGGCTGCCTAGGCCGTGGATGTAATTTTAAGTGCTTTTGGTGCATGTTCTCGAAGGATTCGACGAAGCCACACCGGGAGGAAACCTAATCAAATCCCGACGGGTGCTTGCCATTGGCCGAATGATCCCAAAGATTGCTAAATTTAAACGGCAATTGGGGCGCTAGAAACGAACCGCCCTTATAACGTGTGCGGATTCCTGTACAAAGCAGGAACAAAGTGCCGGAAACAGGAACGGGTCGCAAATTTTGCATCCAATGCACTGCAGACACTCCTCGAGCGGATAACGATATGTAATACTCTGGGTACTCGTAATACTAGTTACGGAGATAGGGCGCGTATCATATGAGGCTGGCTGAGCGACAGTCACTAAGAGGACGAATAGAATCGAAACGGGATATGAAGGCACTTAGGATGAGAGGTTCTCCCTCATGAGTCCAAACAGACCAGGCGGATACCGTTTAGCATGCATGCGCAATAGAACCTGTTTATTCAGTAAACTCACACCATCCATGTTCAATACTCGCTCGCTTAACATTCTCACCTTCTCTCAAATCACATGCAAGCTGAAATGGAGATAACAACAAGGTAGGAGGAGGCTCAAGCATATGCGGCAAGCCCAAACAGTCGAATTTTGTTGTCATGTCATTCCCCCCTCCCCCCGTTTAATCTCACGAGATATTGAGTGACCAAGGCCATGATGCCACGATAGCATGGGTCTGAGCCTCTTGACCCCGTTGCGGTCAGGCTGCTTCGGCGGATGCCCCTTTGGTCATCTATTCGTGGATTAATCACCCCAACACGTCCATCAGCCTTGTATTTATAAAAGAAAAAAAAAATCCACATGCGCGGGGTTGCGGTCTAGCTGAGGGACCAGCAGAGTCTGTCAGCGAGTGAACTACATCCAATCTGTAGTCAAGATTCCCTATTGAGACTCGATTGCCAACAGGGATTGTTACAGTCATCGGCATGAGAAAGTAAGCGTCATTCAAAGCGGTCTGTCCATCGAAGAAGTGCGTCTATTGCACTGAGACGGGAATGTGGGCTGAGAACATCAGGAGAGCTGCGAGAAGGAAAAAGAAAAGAAAAATGAAAACTATTGTTTCCCCCCGCGCCAAAGTGCTGAGGAAATATCAGGTTGCGATCACGAGGCTGGGTGAGTGGCAGAAAAAGCATTCTCCAAATCTCATGCAAGCCGCAGCTTCGATTGAAACAGGGCTTTGAGACGTGTACTAAGAACAAGCCACACCATGTTGTCTCCGATAAGATTGCGTCGAACACGGTCGACACGACACTACTCGTAGTCTGTTATGGCGTAAGATGAACTGACAGGCCGATACCTACCACAAGGCTGAGACGAGACGGACGAGGCAAGACAACCCCGCTTGGCTTTTCTTTTGGCGACTAGGCATGATCGTAGTAGATACCTAGTACCTCATGCAAGACGCAAAACCAACCCAAGAGCTACACCGAATGATGGATACAATGGCCCAGGGCACACTGTCCACGGGTGTCTATGTCCGAACGAGCCAAGCCAGATTTAAGTATAGCTAGTTCCTAAATGCAACTACCTACAATCAATCAGTAAAGCTCTTGCAAAAAGTCACAGCTTCGGGACCTGAAGTATGCATAGATATATACAGAAGTCCAGATAAAGAGCCAGGGGGCAAGGAGCCTTTCCTTGAGGGGGACGAGGGGCGAGCGAATCATGTCTGTGATTGTGACTCGACGATGGACCTGGAGTATCCTTGTCTAAGAGGCGCAAGGTTCCATCCAGTTGGGAACAGCTCATGGGCGACAGGCAAGGGTATCGTTATGACAGCATACTTGTAAATACATATACAAACATAACAGCGTCAAATACACTACCGTACGTAATTAACCACTATGGCGGGAAACTTATCTCCAAGCCCTATCCATCATGGATCCATTCCCCTCCTTTTCTCCTTTAACGGGGACCTCTATACCTTTTTCGGGTGGTGGGGAAGTTTCAGGCCAGTCGAACTGAAGTTGCGTGCTCTCGCTCTTAGTAGTCCATGATGTCACGCCGCTCCGCTAGGTAATGGACCAAGCTCTGTGTAATCAGTATTATCGCCTGAAATCGGACTCCAGAGCAAGTATTAGATGAAAAAATCTAAGGGACCAATGCGCGCGTGTCTGGTTGGTTTCGTCGAGCTTCCTTAATCTAGTATCTTTCACGACAGAAGAGGGGAATAACAGAACCACCAATCCTCCTGGCAGTGACACCGAACTCTCCTGTAAGATGGCTTGGTAGGTCTCTCTTGCATCAGCTGGATGGTCTATTAAGGAAAGAGACAACAAGTGACAAGGATGGCATAGCCGTTGCCTGGGCGTTCAGCAGGATTCGATCATAGCCAGGAGTAGTTTCTCGGGTGCGAGATCCTGGAATGAGAGAAAACCATGTTAGAGAAGGCTTGGAAGCTGTCAAGAGCGGGTCACCGTTTAAGATTCTCCCCATGCGACGAAGATCTGAGCCAATGACAATGCTTTACTTGCGAATCCACGGAGAAAGTCTGCGGCTGATTGGCAGCTTTGCGTGCAGAGTTCAAAGGTTTCAGTTGGATGTTGGGAACGAGGGGGAACTAGTACGGTAGCCTCATCATGCTAGAAGCGCAGATACCACTCACCGCTACTAGGGGATCTGGCAGAATAATGACCGGAGTCACTGGACTTGGCACTCCTGGGCAGTTCACATTGCATGGTTGCGTTCAGAAGTTAGGACTGCATCTTGGAACCCGTCAGCAATAACTGCTTCGAATATCGATGCTACCTTTCGATACTACAGGGTAAAGTTATTCTGCGCAACCGGGTAATGGTGCCGATGTCGCCAGTTTACTGGCACGAATGAAAGAATGAGCAGATATCGATAACTGGTCACGGGCGCGATAATCCTGAGCTCAGATGGCAAGCCCATCAATTAATGGAAAATTCAGATGCATGCTGATAAATGCAACATGTAAGACAGCGGTGGCTGTTGGGTTTTGGCAAGACGATCAGATTGGCCTCCGGCTGCGCTAGTACCAGGGTCATCAGGATGATGGGTTGTCAGCGACAGGGCCGCTTAATCGGAACCAGCGTTATTTGGATGTTGACCAGGGCATATCTCCGACTTGCTATGGATCCATATCATCTGACAGGAATTCAAGCGGTGGACAGGACAAGTCGATAACCAAGCAGGTCAGACTTCCAGCAAAGCCGTTTGCCGGTCCTCGCTTTCCCGCCGGCCACAGTTGCTTGGTCGCCTCCAGTTAGAAATGGATAACGAAACGGGTAGATTTAACTTGAAGCTTCCAATGGGATCGCTACTAACTGCCCAGTACCTTAGTTTCTCTTGGGCGCTAAGATGCAAAGAAAGATATACCGAAGGAAGTAAGAATCACCCCGTGGACCGCTCTTCTGTTTACCCCTCTTATCGCCCACCACGTCTTACTCCGCATTCTAGCACATCTGCTCAGAGCATGCGAAGCTGGATAGCTGCACAAAGGCTAGGCAAATAGAATTGCGGTTTCCTTGCGTCATAGGACTGAATCTAGGACAGGCGTACATGTGTACATGTGTAGCTTGAACCTACATTGTCCGGCTCCCGCCACAACCGCATATCAATCTCGCGCTCAGATATCTCAATCCTAACCATCCATGGATGTCTGGGATCACTGCCTATAATAATTTCTACCTATTCCTGACATATCAGCGCGCCTGCTGGCAATGGACCTACATGCAGCCTTGAATATCATCATAGCATTATCAGCTTTTCCTTTCAGCGCTAGCATGTGCTACTAAGACTGGTGGCTTGGCTGCTAATTCCGTTCGCGTGTCACGTACATACATGTCCATATAAGCATGCTGATAGTAAATACAGCAACAGCCGATGTTGGTATCATGGTTGGTATCTACGTTGATCAGTATAATCTGATCCGCAGCTGCGTGAATTACTGAGTCAATGTACGCGCGGGGGATTTATTGTCCACAGGAGCCATTGATCGTTGACGGGAGAGATATCAGTCGCACGTCGTGCAAAAATATGCCCCTTCTTGTACTCCAGGCAATGATCGCACCGCCGCAGACCCATCGATATAGAAGTACCCCGTAATACTCTTACTCAACTGCATGGTTTGAATGGGAGCCTAGCGCCAAGCGTGCGGACACACATGTATCCATACAGACCCGAGGGCCACCGCTTGGTAGAGCCATAGTGCGGAGATTATAGCTTCGTAAAGTTACATTTAGTCTTCGTCATCGATCAGCTTGCAACCGGAAGTCAGATGTACTACCAAAACGTCATCTTGTTAGAGACCATCAACTCCGTGCCGAGGGTGTCTGTATTGCAGGCCGTTCCCTCAGGCGGTATGCGGATGAGGATTCCATGGCATTTCTAGGCGGTTAGATCCCCTATCGAACCGAGTTGTTGTCATGTGGTCGTCAGAATAATATGTCCTCAGTTCAGCTCGAGTTAACGGGTTTTCCGAGGGAGTTAGTTCTTTGAAAGACATCAGCCCGCATTGTATTGCGGTAATTGTCATGGGTAAGGAGATGAGAAATCCAAATTAGTAAATTATCTTGCGAAGTCCCCTCCGGGATCTACCAATTAGTGTCAGGGATCATGGTTTCAAGTTCATTACCGCTTCATTTGTCATGGCGATCCTTTCGTGACTTTTCCCCGATGGATTCCAAAACCTCTGCCCCTTTGGAGTTTGGCCCCCTTGGCCGTACCGCCTCAGTCGATCTTCCACTGCCACATTAATGCCACAGCCTTAAAACCTCGAGTACTCTACCCTACCACGTGCCTCATGTGATGACACCACAAGTGCGGAAGCAATCATGAGGATACGCAGTAGGTATTTGGTTGATAAAGCACATATCTCTTCCAGTTTCCTTCTCGCTTGTCCGCTCGTTGCCGGCGGACCTTGACGGATCTCTTATGGCTGAACCAAATCATCAACTGAGACTGTGGCCGGATATGGATATGGAGAACGGCAACCGCCGCTTATCCTGCTCCTTGAGCCCCTCTATTGCCCGGCTCAGCTTTGTTCTTTTGCTGCGTTCGGTAGTAGGTACGGAGCCAATAGTTAGCGATTGTGAGACGCTATTTGCCCCGAGGTTCGTGAATGGATGAGTATCCGGCCCCGGGGAGCGAGCCGCCTTGCCAGTTGCGAACTGGCAAGTGGGCATCTGTATCAGGTGACGTGATGCGCAACCGGACTTCTAGGGAGCTTTGGTTGGACACCATCACGTATACCCGACGGTCCATGCCATCTCCCAATCCAGGCACTGAGAAATATCAACCTTGGACTGACTGATGCCTGCGCTTGGCTGGCAGGAGCTCGACGATAAGGACTTGGCGTGCAAATGGAAAAGTGTCGTGTTTTCCGCAGATACTGTAGATACACACCACTACGAGTACCTCTGTAGTACGTACTTACTAGTACTGCTACCTAGTCGTGGCCAAGGGGGGAATGACTAATGAGCCACACAATTACGGAGTACGACTCAGGACCCCCCGAGTTGTAAGAGGCTCCATATAAGGAATCCACGTAGTTGCGATTAACCTCAGGGACAAAACCGTGATGTCCGGGCAGAGTGCAAGCGACACACACAAAAAAAAAAAAAGAACTGTGTAACATGATTAATTTCTTTCGTCAAGGATTATGAATAGCGATTGGCTGATATGTCCCGCATTCAGATATAGGTAATGAAATCTCTTCCAAGGTTCTTTCAGCTGATGAAGTGTCGTCCGCGACTCCATGCCATCCGAAGCCTGTGCAAGGGGATCATTATTATTATCGGAGGAGTGAAAATAGAAAACTCTCAGCGTATGATTATGATGGACGAGAGATTTTCTGTGGGGAATTTTCCTTATGTCCCTTGAGAGCATAATGTGGAGAATATAAGGCAGACTATACGGTTAGACTGCCCATCATTACGGGATACATGCCTCCAAAATATCATGAAACACCTCCCAAATGTTTGACGTGTGACGGCCCTATGACCGCGGCCGTGCCCTTGAAATCTGGATATCCTGTGGGAATGCAGTGCGCCTCGTTCAGAGACAACTGGAATGCTTCCTTGATGACTCTTTTAAAGGAATAGTCTCCGCTTCGATTGGACTAGCGATCTCCCGTTCAGTCTCTCTGGTGGCAGTGGCAAGGTCAAGGACTGTTTGGATTGACATTGGAGCCAGTCATGATTAAGAGAAGGGATTGAACGGTGAACAATGAGAAAAGGAGAAACGGGTTGAGACTTCATGATTTGTCCTCATGCTCGGGCCACTATTCTGGCGCAACAATAGTGTGCTGTTGCCGGCTATTTCTCAATCTTGCCTGTAGCATAACAGGCATGTCCTGGGCCTGTGATGACCCGGTCCATCAACCTTAAGACTGCAAGAACTGTGATGAGCTTCTGGGCTCCAGCTCCGTACATACCTACCTAAACCGTTATCCCTTTCCTAGCCTAAGTAATAACGAACTGAAGTCTCAAGTATATAGGAGAAGCCGATGCCCTTCCCTTTCATGCTCCCTTACTTTTTCGCCCAGATATTTACTTCTTTTCCAGGACCAAGGGCGAAACCCTCCAGTTTAGATTTTGATATCTCTCAGCCCGAGGCACTGTTTCTCATATCATTACATTCCAACACTGCCCAGACATCCTCCATCACACACCGCACCAACAACCCTGACATCATATCGACGGCACATAATAGCGTTGATTGCTATTATATTCCCGACGCCTTGGAAGTATACCTGGGGTGGATATATTCGTTTCCAGGAGTTTGGAACAGTCTTGAATTTCAGTAAGACTCCCAAAGGTTTGTCTTTGCTTTTCTGTTTTCTCCGCATCTACTAAGTACTACTAGTAGTACTAAGTAGTAGTACCGTCTTCAAGGACTCGGGCAGTACGGTGTTTTACTCGTACCATACCCACTGTTCGTATTGAGATACCAGGTAATACAACTCCAAACGACTCCACCCCAGCATTTTTTT
>MU628731.1:0-27182 GCA_025688805.1 Aspergillus egyptiacus
CCCTCCCCCCTGAATCTGGATGGGAGTGTGGGCTGCTGGAGGGCGGGTTTAAGTATATATAATGGTGTCTACCCGAGATAGGGTTAACCAGCCATATGTACTAAGTAGTATTAACAACAGCATGTATTTTGCATTTTGTATCCTGTATATTAGAGGACAAGCAAATAGGTAGATACTTTATCAGACTTTATATAATAATGCAGTATATATTATTATACCTAGAATAGGATAAATATACTGAATCTACTTTGGTGGAGGGACTGTCTTCTATTTCGGATAATATGAATAAGGGAAAGAGCGTAGTAAAGTAACCTGGATTCGTGGACTCTATTGAAAGTACACCTGTAGCAGGGTTATGGTAATAGAGTACTGTAGTCTCAGAGTAAATAATAGTAAGAGAATCTTCGAAACTGCAGTGGTAGGATCTACTGCATACTACCTATTCTATATCTATCAGACTGAAATAAAAGTATAAAAAACAACTGCTAACTATACTAAGCTAATAACGACCCCGAAAAGATTTAACCAGCTGCCTAGACCTCCATATAGGTAGTCAAATCGTACGCAACGGCCTGGACAAACTCGGTCTCCCCCCATTGGAGCACCGCATAGAGGTGCTGCAGAAACTCCATCGCGCTGTCATCCACCGTGGTCCTCCAAGTCCCTATGCACGACATGCAGAAGCAGCCATTCAGCGTTTGAAAGTGGACCCAGAGCTCATGGACAGGGCCTTCTGCGGTGACAGAGAAAGCCAGGCGTGGGATGACATGACAGAGATTCTCGACGTCGTCTTGACTCGCCGGGTTCGGAATATAGTCTCTCTCGGACTTGAATTGGCGAAGCTGGATGGCAGCGGTACCGCTGACGGCAGCTCGATTCTGAGCCTGGTAGAGATTGCCGCCATCTGGAGCGGATACGACTTCGACAAGCAGGAAGGGGAATTCAAGGCCTGATAGGCCGACATGTGGGTCACTGTTCAGGGCTTTCTCTTGCACGGAGGTTAGAAGCTCCTCCGCTTCGTCGTTGATTAAGGGCTCTAAAGCCTCGATTAAACTCTCGTTGGTTAAACCAACGGATATATCTGGATGCGGATTTTCGGGGCTGAATTAAACAGGCTGAGGATCGTCGACTGTAGGTTTTAGATCTTCACGCCACGCTGCGGTTGAAGTCAGGTCAAACTATGACGAGGGCGCACAGGGAAACTAGGTAACATGCCTTGGCCTTGGACGACCGTGACTCTTTTTGGATGTATCTCCTCAAAGACTGCGTGTAGTAGCTCGATCCACTCAGTCTTGCCGGATGATTTCTTGACGAGCTCCCTCGATTGGGCCAAGAATCTTTGACTGACAGCCTTCAATCTATCCCGGCAGCTATAAAGATTGCAGACGGAGAAGACTTGCGTACGAAGATAGTGGTCAATATCAACAGGCAGCCCTGTTGTCTCCACAAAGATATTCCCCCGTTGGAGATGGTAGCGATAGTCTGCACCACGCGAGATAAAGGGGCTGGTCGACGAAGAGGACCGAATTGCCGGAGGGGGAAGAGGTTCGAAATAGGGCAAGATGCCACTTCCTACGCTTTTCTCGTACCGAGTCGTAGGACTGAGGCGGTGCATGGGTTTGGGATGTTTCTTGCGTGCACGAATGCCAGACAGAGACAATTTGGATCTGCTGCTCATTGGGGAGATGTGAATAAACGGTTTTATTTCGTAATGATAATCTAGAACATGGATGATCAGGTATATGGTTGATACAGGAGAAGTATTTCATCATGACCTAAGGCTGGAACTGAGCGATGGATGCGTGAGTATCACTGGTGCTTAGGCAGGTGCGTCTCTGACAACAGCCAGATCGACCGCTAGCATCAGGTACGGAGGACGGCCTCAGTGCCATATCCGTGACTACCAAGACATTCATATCCTTTTAGGTACTTGGGATGCTCGGAGGCCGATACCTGGATCAAGCAGGCACCTGAAACGCATATCTCAGGCCCCGGACACAAAAAATCCAATTCATAAGTCTGCAAAAAAGCATTCGCAGTCTCAAAACCCCAGAGTCCCCCAGAATGCCTTTCGTACCTACACCCCTGGATACATAAAGCAAAGACAACCTACTCTAGCATTAGGGTGTGACCTGATTAGGAAGAGGGAGATGCAGTCAGACAGGAGCCCGCTAGTTTGGATGTAAGAAAATTCCAGGAACATTCTCTTATAGTATAGATAGTTACCTTAATAACCATAAATACACCTTGCTAACTTGGAGCCACACACAGTATGTCCAAGTACATCCATCCAACCCACCGCACGTCCGGATAGCCACCCGTGGACCGTCCTCTTCACCCGCCTGCCATTCGGCCCTATTTCTTATCCATACTGACAGTTACATTCGCAATAGCAATGGCTCGTGTCGCTGCATCGGCACTGCATTTAGCCGTCAATAATGCTTTCTTTTCTTTTCTTTTGTGAATTAAACCCTGTGGCAAGACATACCCTCGAAGCCGCACAGTTCAGAAAGCTACATCCGCCGCGGCTTTCGCAGCAGTAGGCGACGCAGTCTATAGTCTGACATTAGAGTGATACGGTACAGGAGAATGGCATATTCAGTGGGAGGGGAGAGACAAACCAACGCATTGGCGTTTTGCGAGCTATGATGGGTAGAAAGGAATTGTTAGCTCTGCTTGTATAAGGTAATTCAAAGAGGGGCTCAAGGAGGTTTCTGGCCTGGAAATTGGAAATCAGATAGGTAAGTAGGTAGGCAGGTAGATAGATACCTCTGGAGCACCCAATGCAAGACTGGAACAGGTTGTCAGGAGGACGGTGACGACTGATAGACGCATCGCTGTAGTACTGTACTGCCGGTGCTATTCGAACCTTCGAAAAAGGGAAATATCAATTATTGAGAAAGGATAAAAAAGATGGATACAGGTGTTATATTCTCCCATTTCTCTAGGTTCTTGCTGCAATTTATATCCCCAGGTCTGTCTCTCTCTCCGCACTTCCCTCAACCCCAGCCATACGTGACTCTGCAGCGTTACATCCCAACACCTATAGCACAGTACCTGTAGGGATCCCATTGACGGACTGAATTTCTCCAGTGCATAGATGAGCGCATCCATCAGCAAATCGACACGCACAGATCACACGACGTCAGACAGGGGATGGTATGCAGGAATACGAGGTTGCCTGTACACTCCCAGTGGGGGAGAGATAACCCTGCCAGTAGTTGGACAGCATTTGGACAGGCACATAACCTCTAAGCTTGATTCAGGTTTTCTGGATTGAGTGCCAAGCTGGACAATGCGGGGTGTGGCGGACGTGGTGCGTTTTGTTGCATGGGGATGAGGATGAGGGTTTGCTATGGGGACTGGATGCGCGTGGACGGATTAGTCTTTGGCGGTGATGGGGAGGATGGTCGGTTTGTGTTGGTTTCTTTCAATTGGATATGGTGCTTGCTGTGTTTTGGTGATTGGGGTTTCAGAGGGGAGTGGTTGAAGGTACGTATTGCTAGTCAGAGAGAAGTATGGCCGTCTTGATAGCAAAGAGGTTAGGGTTGAGACTACCCTGGTTAGGTGTACGCACAGGAATTGTACCAAGTAAGTAGCAAGACCCAAGGCAATCTGCTTCAGACGAGTCTTCCAGGCACATATGACTGGGCGACTTGTGTAGTCGAATCAAGGTAGGCTGACCATTTCACGACTAGAGAAACGATAACTGTATTCAAGACAAACTCAGTACATATTGCATAAATATCTACGATAGCCAAGGCCTGACCGTTGACAGTAATGCCAAAACCTCGACATGGTTAAACTCCAACCCCTCTTGCAACTTCAAGCCCCATTCGAAACCGCTCGCATTTGGCAGTCAGTTCATTGCGCACACTGGACGTCGCAAAACTCTCGCCCGCCATATCCAGCAGCTCTGCATCGTCAAGCTCATTCACCATCTCCGACGACAGCGCCCTAACCGGTCCGTCCTTTCCTAACATGTGGCGCTCCACGATCTGCACCACCACGTTGTCGGTGAATCTCTTGACGGCGACTTTGTAGTACGCTTTCAGCATATCGTGAATGTCATTGACGGCCTGGTCCTCGTTGCTGATGTGGACTGCCTTCATAACATAAGGGAGATTGACATGGAGGCTCCTGTTCTCGCCAAGTCCCAGGGCCTCGAGTCGTGCGCGCACTCTTTCCTCCCGGATAGCCGTGAGCGTGTCGGCGTAGTAATGGTTCACAGTCTGAAGAATGCCCCCTCGTTCGTCATGGAGGATTTCTGACAATCTCGAAGTCGCCTTTAGGTGAGCATCTTCCTGGACTCGCCGAATGCGAGAGACAAGCATCTCTCTGACGTCTTCATCCGGAATTGTATGGACGAGGATGTTGTCATTATACGCTTTGACAGCATCATTGACCTTGCTGATGTAAGTCAGGGCAATCCTCTTCCATGGACTGCTCTGCTGTCTAAATAGATTCTCCAGAACGCTGGGATTGACAGTGCCAGGGAGCTCTGTCCCGCGGGACTCGCGGTAGATTCTCCTAATCCACTCGTAGATATCTTCCTCAATGACTTCGTCCATACCGCTATCATTCTTGATACGCCGACAGAATTCCGGGTCTTCTTTTCCACTGGTGGTACGAAAGACTTTAGCGTGGCCGCGCTTTGACATGTTGGCCGAGAACTCGTCACTCAAGCCTCGGACATGCATGCGAAGCTTGAGTGGACTATCGGCTTCTAAATCACCGTCGTAGTTTCCGCCCAGTGCGCTGTCGACCTCTTGCTGGTAGACATTGGCGATACGGTTGAGAAAGCGTCGCTGCTCAATGCTCGACTGCCGGGATGGTCCAAGCAACTCGAGGGCCTTTTCGGTGCTCGCCAGTAGATCTTCCAGCTCCTTGACAACACTTGGGAACTCGTTCCGAATGTGGTCGTAGAGCAGCCCACCAAGGAACTTCTTCAGAGCATGTATTCCAACTCGGTCCTTGGGAAGGTCGGTCCATGGGGCTTCGCTCGAGAAGAACTCCTTTTCCTTTTGGTGCCGCCCTTCAATCGTCATACCTTCCTCGATCTCGCGGGTTGAACGATTCTTAACGGCGAACCAGCCATGTCTCAGCTTCTCGACCTGGTTCTGAGCAACACGGATGACCTTGATTCCGTTAGCTTGACGACGAAACAAAAGTGGTTGAACGTACTCCTGCCTCGTCTCCTCGCGCCACGGCGTCGCACTTGGTGATAATACCAACGGTGCGTTTGCCTGCTGGGTCGGCCGCTCGTGCCATTGAGAACCTGGATAGTGCGGTTAGGATTTGCAGTTAATGGATACGGCACACATACACTCCCTGATTGGCAAAGTTGTTTCTTGCGTCCATGACGGCACTGGGATAGTCAGTTGTGTGTCACGCTGTGCAGCTTCAGTGAGCTTACAGGATGATCGTTCGCTTATCCGTGATCCAGCCTTGAATGAGATTCCGAATAACCGTCCGGTCTGCCTCTGTTTGATACTTGGTCGCATCTATATTCGATCAGCATCACTGTGCCCTTTGTAGATTAAAGAAAACTTACTGTGAAACAAGCCTGGAACATCAACAACACTCAAGTGATGATGTTCAGGCCCCGAAAGCTCGATCTTGAGGATGTCATCGGAGAATCTCTTGTTGATGTTTTCGAAATCGGTGGCACTTGGACCAGGGATGCCCATGTACTCAGCAGCCTAGAGCACTATTAGCACGCTCTATCATTTCACTGATGGTAATCGCACCTTGTCGAAAACACGCGCGAACTCGTCGCTGTCAAACTGATCCGCACTCAACACCGTCTCAAAATCTCGAAGATGCTTTTCGACGTTTTCATCCAGCTTCGAAGACGGTCCAGGAATAATGGTAATTCGCGCTTCAGATTTGTTGAGCGGTGCACGGCGGAGAACAATCTGGGTAGCGAAGCGGGTGCAGAGGTCGCTCGCGACGGGAAAGGACAGGCCAGTCAAGCCTTCGAGCAGGGAAGATTTCCCGCTGGATTGATCTCCGACTACGACAAGCTGGTATGCGTTTTAGTCCAGGTCCTCGGATAGCAGTGTGAGTGTTCATACCTGCGGCAGGGATACGCTTTCGCTGACCCCGAGTTCGCGGAGCTTGTCGATGATTCCGAGCACCCGGACTCTCTTCTCGTTGTGGAGATCTGCTGCAGCCGTGAGAGCCATCTTTGATTTGATCTGCATTTCTGGACGGTCAGTATGGATTCTGGGATTCTGTGTCTGTGTTGCTCAACTGGGGAGTGCTGAGGAATATGACTCCAACTGTCGAGATGGGGGAGCTTCTTACCTTTATAACAACGATGAAAAGAATTGTGTTAGGATGTCAGCCTGGGATAAGGAAGTGGTAGGGCTGATTTCAGGAGGTGGGAGAAGATTGTGTTGGTGGTCGTTTGCTGGGTTGGTTTGTTTGTGTTGGTGGCACCGTCACCTGCTTCCAGCACATTCACTGTGCCACCAACACAACATTCAGGCATTGGATAAGGGAAGTACATCATTGAGAAACACAGCCACTTTTATTTCATGGTCATTTGTCTCCTGAGATTACCTCAATCCCCTTATCACAACTGTGGCCCTCGTCGCTGCAGCCGGTTGTTCAACAGGCAACACCGAACGGAGAGCTGCCTGCTGGACAAGCGGCATATCCTGCTGAATGTGTGCGTTAGTATGTCCATGGCAGCCTGACTGTTGCGGCGTGCTCATTCCTCGTGTGGAGAACAGTACACATCCGCGCCGCAAAGAGATCGCCTGACCCTTGACATGATGCGTGGTTGAGCCTCAGCCGCAGGGACAGCCATTAGACATCTTGCCCGTTCAAATGGTCTCGCCTCCTTTGGTTGTGCTGCGCGTGTCCACCATATCAGCCTGCTCGCGCCATTGTTGATTCAGCTGTACTCATATAACTCGCTCTTGGCTTGATCGACGTGAGGTCGGGAATGGGACTCCAGACTTGAACATGGAAGGTGGGACCAGCAATGCCCATGTTAGAAAAGAATAGAAAGCACACTGAACTACCGACAAGATATAAACGCCAAGTTTGATAAACGGAAGACGTGATAAGGAATGAGGCAACTTCCCCGGGTCTGAGGAGCTTTCTCGGACACAAACACCACCACCGGCGAGGACGAGCATATGGTTGAAAGAAATACAGCCCGTATACAACAATATAGCAAAACGGATAGTCTTCTGGGATAAAATAGACATATGGTCTGACCCCGAGGAGCTAGAGGCTGCGCGGGGGTATTGAATTTGGAAGCTACACCAATGGCTTGAAAGCCACAACCCTAACATCAACGCCCCCGAGCCGGATCACGAAAACACAACAGCAGGCTGAGCAAGAGAGATAACGTCAAAGAAATTATAGCACTGAATGCCCAGCATATAACAATCAAGCATAATCATCAACACACCGCTACCCGGCCACTCCTCTCTGATACCGCTCCATATGATAAACACCCACCACCATCCCTCCACCTTCCCAGGACTCTGCAGATCCCCAACACCTGTACAATGATGTCAAGTCCCACGAGAGTTCCATGACTGCAAACTCAATCCCAGAGCCAAGATGACCCTCCCGAGTGCATACATGCGCAACCCACCTGCCCCATATCTACAACCATTACCTGCATCTGTACCGACGCACCGGGGTTGGTTTGGAACGCAAGAAATCCCACCAGACCCCGCCAGACAAATCCGGGCAGTTGAAGAATAGGGACCGTGGAGCGCACGCTCGCTTCCAAGATTAGGTTTGTTACTGCGTTGCCGGGATAGGGGTGCATGCGGGTAAACCTGCATATGCGGTCAGGAACACAATAGCCTTATGCCCATGTGGACAGTGGACAAGGGCCTTGCAGGATGTCGTGGAACTGTGGCTCTATATCTGGGCTGGGCGATGTCAGGTACAACTCTATCTAAGTACAGGACGAGTGGAGGGTGTGGAGGTTCCTGCGTCGGCAGGACTAGTAAGAGGTTAATGTGTTGTCATGACAGATGCTTGATATAAAGTGCTGACGACAACTATACTGTGTCTACGAGGTGATGGCTTTCAACAATGAAGCTTAATATGAAGGTATATAGAGCCTCTTATGGTACTAATACAATAGCTACAAGCAGTGGGACGTATATAAAAGATATTCAGTGATATTCCAGTCTATTGAAATTCCTAAATGTGGCTACAAGGACTATAAGTATTATTAATTGGCTATATATAACAAGAATCAAAACAGATGCTTATAGCAGTGCCTTGATATATAACAGATATCCATTTACTGTTGTATCGAGAATGGTCGCTTCTACATTGGCAGAGGGATATTGTTCCTGGGAGCTTGAGTAAGAGTAACCATGCACAGTCCTGATCATCATTAATTCGACATTATTGGCCACACCCTCTCAATTGCTTTGAAGCTGGAAGTCAATATCAAATACTAGGTGTTCCCATCAAAGTAATAGACTAACTTGATTGAACCGCGACTTATCCAGCACACACTTTCAGTTCAATCTTTACCTCTCTTTCTTCCTTCGCAATGACCCACGAGACCTAATCCATTCATACACGCCAACTGCATAAGCAACGCAATACAAACCTGGTACAGTTTCCTTAAGACCTCACCGTCGGCATTGCAATCTTCGTCTCATCTGCCGAGTTCCCGGTATCCTCGGCGATTTCCATCTCCGGCCCTGGCCTGATCGATAACTTTCCCTGATCGGCAAATACGCACTTTCTGAATGCAGCAAATGGAAGACTTCCTCTTTCAATGCATGTTAGCAGTCAAGTAAGGTGGTCGAAAACTGACGGACTCATGCACACTGGTACAGATGATTGTGGTGTGATGTCAATATGAGACAAGCGAAGGAAGCCCCAGGATGACCCGCTGTGGAGTGTGAACAATGCAGCTAAGTAGACTACAATGACAATATCCCCATCAGCTCCGTACTCAGACCACAATGCCGGATTCAAGATTTCAGGACAACTTGTTCAAGCCCCGTCGGCTAAGAGGGCGGTAAATCAATGGTGGGGATATTCAGCCGGAGATCCACCACAAACCGGGTCAAGAATAGAATCCAGAATCAAGATGACGGATCAGATCGAGGCTAGCGAGCTTTGATACAAACCTAGTGTGAAAAACTGGGATAAACCGAGCCAGTCCCCACCAGGGCCCACTTCCATGCAGATGGCTGACGACCTGACGTCGTTGGACAAGGATAAGATCTCCGGTTTTCTGGAGTTCTTTTCGAAAATCACGGTTCTTCCGGACTAGAAGAGAATCTCTCTTGCACGGGCGCTGACCGGTTCCTTGGATTGGCAGTGTATGGTTCGCCAGGAACAGCCGGCTCCTACCTTAGCCCTAGCAAACTCGATCTTAAATTCTTTATTCTAGTTCCTTTCCTTCGGTCAGGGGGTTCTCGCATCTCGATCTCTGCCCCGTCCAAGTCCGAACTAAGCCGGGATTACGAGCCTGGCTCAGCTTTGTTGAGATGAGGTCAAGGTGGACACTCTTGACTCTTGGTTCTTCACCCGAACTGGGCCTTGTGACGTACGGAGAGACCAGGACGAGGGCGAGGCCCGATCTGGTATTCGAGACGCACTCGTCAATACCCGACGGAGGGGTGCTCGCTGGTGCTGAACAGCGGGGGGGGAGGTCGCATTCTGTTGGCACATTCGTAGGATTTTATGATTGTTGGGAGAGGCCTTGGAGGAAATGTCAACATGTTGGTTAGCTCAGGACTCAACTTGATCGCTTAGGTACGTAGAGCTGGCGACAGACCAACACATCCCAGATTCAGGGCTGCCTGCTGCTGCTGCTTTACCGCTCCACGTCCGTCTCAGAGTAGTTGTCGGATCCAGGGCCCGGACCAGACCAATAGTCGGGCGACAGGTCGAATGAAGTCTTCCAAAGTAAGATACTTAGTGACCTTGGGTCAACCCGTGGGGGGAGATCGACACGGATCCATACCAGCTGAATAGTAAAGCTTGGTTGGAGACTGGCTGACTCGACCGTCGATACTTGCGGGTAAGGAGAAGCCTGCCAATCGGTAGTATTTTGTTATTGCCATCTACCCTCTCCCTTAGTGCCACGACCCATCCTCGAAATGGTGAAATTTGTCAAAAGCACTCAGGGGTTCAATTCCTGGCCATCTCCTCCGTCCGTGGCGTTTACCGGCGGTATTACCAGGCTCTTACTAGGCTATTAGCGTCTTCCTGCATTTGCGCCTCTGCAGATCCCATGCCTGCACGAGTAGCTCTGCGGTCTTGACGGCTGCGACGACCTGACTTGCCCCTAGTAGTACCTTGGTAGTAGTACCGTAGTCTACAATCCAGAATGCGATTACGAAATGCTAAGGTCTCGACTTGGGTTTTGCGACTGTCGCGGCGGGGTGCTACAGCTCTCGATCGCAGCTTGACTTTCCCTTGAAGCTCCTCCACCAAATCGCATTTGAGAATCAACCCTCAGCTTCGCCCAATCCTACAACCAGTAAACAAGCCATCATGGTCTTCTCCTCTCCCTCCTGGGTCCCTGAGATTCCCGGCGAAATCCCCGACACAGTCACTGTCGGCCAGTTCGCCCTAGAGGCGAATGCGAGTCTCCCCCCGCAATGCGGCGGCAAGGCTCCGTTCGTCGACGGCATCTCAGGAAAGTCATATTCGACCAAGGCGCTGCTGGATCGCGTGGAATACCTGTCGCGAGCACTCGCGCAAGAGCTTGGATGGGCGCCGAACGAGGGCGTTCCGGAGGATAAGGTTGTTGCTGTCTACAGTTGGAACACGGTCAGTACTACCTACATACATAGAGTAGTAGTATCCGGTTTGAAAGAAGGCTGACCGTTATGGCGTAGCTCGATTTCTTTGCGCTCTGCTGGGCAGTCCACCGTCTCAATGGCATCTGTCTTCCCGTCCACCCCTTCAGTATTGTTCCGGAGATCGTGGCGCATATGACGACGGCGAACTGTAAAGTCATCTTCACCTGCCAGTCGCTGGTCGCGAACAGCTTGGAGGCGGCGCGGGAGCTCTCCATCCCGCAGGAGAGGATCTACACCATGGCTCTGCCGGACGGGTATCTCCAGAACCCGGAGCCGATTGATCAGTTCAAATCGGTCGACGGGTTGATCTCGGAGGGCGAAAAGCTGGGAGAACTTCCACCCTTGCAGTGGGAGAAGGGCCGCGCAAAGACCCAGGTCGCATATTACTGCGCGACCAGTGGGACGTCGGGGAAGCAGAAGCTCGCGAAAATCACCCACTACAACTTCATCGCGAACGTCCTTCAGGCGTGTATGTTTGAAAGCTATGCGAAGTCTGGCCGGAACGAAGTGGCTATTGGAGCAATCCCGTTTACGCACGGCTATGGGTTGGCCCTCGGGCATATTATGGTCTACCGGGGTGATTCTCTCATTGTGATCCCACGATTCGACATGCAGTTGATGCTGAAGAAGATCGCTGAGTACCGCATTGAGCGATTATATCTTGTACGTACTGCGAAACTTAAGAGAAGAATTTCACTAACAGCCGCCACTGCAGGTCCCGCCTATTCTCGCCGCATTCGCCGCGAACCCGTTCCTCCTCAATCTCTTCGATATCTCCTCCGTCCAGTCCATCGTCACCGGCGCCGCAGCCCTCGACCGTAATGTCGCAGGTAAACTCCATGACCTACAACCGCATTGGAAGTTCATCCACGCATACGGTACACCTTTCACCCCCACCCCCTTCAGATTAACTCCAACCGCTAACCCATAGCTACCACTAGGCCTCACCGAGACCGGCGTGATCGCAACCTTCACGAGCGCCCACGACGTTTGGCACGGCTCCTCCGGCTCCCTCGTCCCGCAGTTTCAGATCCGCCTGGTCAAGCCCGACGGCACCGACGCCGAGGGCCTCGAAGAACCGGGCGAAGTCCACTTCTACTCTCCCAGTGTCTTTGCGGGGTATCTGGGCGACGACGAATCGAACAAAAACACCTTCGATGACAAGGGATGGCTGAAGTCAGGAGACATCGGCCTCTTCCGCAAAGCGCCCAGCGGGAATCCCCATTTGTTTATCCTTGATCGTATCAAGGATATGATCAAGGTCAAGGTTTGTCTACTCACCTTACTACTTCCTCTATCACCGCGCCTGATTCCAGACGCTAATAAAAATCAATGCAACAGGGCGAACAAGTCGTCCCCCGCGACATCGAGTCCGTCCTGCTCTCCCACCCCGCCATCGTCGACGCTGCCGTCATCGGCGTTCCAGATGAGATGTCCGGCGAGCGCGCAAAGGCCTACCTTGTCCGCTCTGCGACCGAGAAGGCCGACATGGACGAGGAGGATCTCGCGGATGAGATCGATGAGTACGTGCAGGGGAAGCTGCACGAGTCGCACTGGCTGCACGACCGGATCGTGTTTTTGCCGAAGCTGCCAAAGAGCGAGAGCGGGAAGGTGTTGAAGAAGGACTTGAGGGCGTTGAATTGATCAAGTACTTATTGTCTTGGTGTTTGAACTGTATCTGGTACATTATGGAGATATGGTATTGTAGATTAGGTATCTATGACTTGGTTAATCCATTACATTACCTAGGTCGGGTGATAGTATCATTGTACCTCCACGATATTGCTAAGTATCTAGCCCACCTGCAGGGCCGGGACTGAGAATGCTATCCGAATATAAGCGAGGTCCATTTCCATTTCAAATGTGGAAGTGGATATGTAGATCTGGATCAGGACATAAGGTACCTACTACGTAGTACTCGGTACTAGTAGGTAGGTACGTACTTTGTATTTTTTCTAATCACATATGTAAGGAAAGGCAGCATCCATTCAAATTGTCATCCCGCGCATTCTGAATCTGCATCTGCAGCATGCAATGCTTTAGGTTCCAAGGTTGATACATGGACCTACTACAGTAGGATTAGTCCTGCTGTATATATGCCCAACTACAAGTACAAGTACTAGTATAGCAGTGTTTTCCTCTCTGCACCCCAAGAAATAATCCAGTAAATAACTCAATTACCTAAACTTAATCCATAAGGTACCTATCAGCAACCCCAAAAATCAGCTGGGGTACAGTACCTAGTACATAGATACATAGCTGAGCTGCAGAGCAGCTGTCGGACTCCTGTCTACCTACATACGTACTGTAGGACGTAAATAGGCAATGTAATCCAGTCAAAGCGCCAACATTCAGGTTCAGGTTAGGTGATTACAGTAAGGTAACCCTCCAGTCTAACCTAGGTAACCGACCAACTCGACCAAAGCCCAGCTGGAGCCCGACGGAGACCTGCATGCAGCCAAGCCCGGTGGAGTGGAGGCCGAGAGATAGGCTGGGCTGGATTGCGCTCTACCTACAGTAGCCTCTAGGCACCATCATACTTTATATTATTATAGTAGCGGTCAAAGTCTTCACAGGAAGGCAGGATGCCATGCTGGACCAGCCTTGGTTATGGGTCGGGATGAGGTGGTTTATTTGGGAAGTTGAGGTTGGTTTTGAGTGCTGACTGTGTGACACGGGCGATCTTGTGGGACACTTAAAAGAAAAGAAAATACATGCCCGGGGCGGGGATTTCTTGGAAAGAATATTCTGGGAGGCCTGCAGGTGAAAATATATAATGCCCCCCCTTCACGGTCTTTAAGGGTAGGCACAGTTGTAGGTGCTGAGTAAGGTATATACGTATAACATCCATACTGAATATACATAGCACTAGTTTCCTGACTAAAAGATATATTCTTTAAACACCATCAACCAGATTAAAACAAAAATATGCTAGAATTATTACAGAGAGCAATATTAACTAGATGCGATACAGATCACTCATTAAACCCTGAAATCTTCTTAAAAGCACAATACTTCGTAAACACCTCATCAGCCTTCAACTTCTCCACAGCATCCCGCTCACACTGGAACTGGATGTCAAACCCGCCATCCTGGTCCTGCGGGAACAGATACAACAAGCCGGTTTCCCGCGAATACGACCGCACACAGACCGGCTCGCCCAACGCCCCGCCCCAGTTCTGCTTCATCGCATCGATCCCCGAGATATCCGTGACGCCGAGGTCCGGCCCCGGGAAGTAGTTGTACTTCCAGGTGACGTCTGTCACGGCGGGGGCGGAGTTCACGAGGCCGATCAGTGTGCGGATGGCCTGCTCGCCTGTACTCTCGGTCGCGACGCGGACGGCCTCGGCGAGCGTGACGAGCGATTCCGGAGTAGACGGGGCGCAGACTTCGCGGATGGGGAGACGTACGCGGGCGGTAGGCTCGTTGATATTTCCAATGAAGGAGTCCGGGAAGGGGGGCTTTGTTCTGGCGCGGAAGTCCAGGCGCGTCGTGAAGAGGGAGGTCCCGTCGGCGTGGGATTTGGCCAGCCCGCGCGCGATGCTCATGTGTTTCCAGACAAGGGCGGAGACGGCCTCGACCTTGGTGAACTGCGCAGCCTTGTCGGTTTCAGCTCCCGCGAGCATGCTGCGCAGCGCCTTGAGCGAGGTCCCGCTCAGATACCAGGT
Source organism: Aspergillus egyptiacus (assembly GCA_025688805.1). NCBI lineage: Eukaryota > Fungi > Ascomycota > Eurotiomycetes > Eurotiales > Aspergillaceae > Aspergillus > Aspergillus egyptiacus. The sequence continues at coordinate 14,486 of MU628731.1, forward strand.
GCTCACTGTGTAGGGGACTGTGACGGGGTGCTCGCGGTCAAGCAGGAACGAGCCGCTGGGGCTCTGGCGCGCCGTGCTGTCGATGGTATACTCGGGGAGTTGGTCGATGCTTACGTCCCGGAGACCGTGCTCGAGACGCCAGCGGTCACCGTTGGTCTCCGGCCATGCTGGGGCGTCCGGTTTACTCTGCATGATGGAGGTCTTTGTATGCCGGGCCCAGACGTCGGTGAAGATGCTGATTCCGCGAGCGTCGCAGACGGAGTGGTGCCATGCCACGGAGATAATGACACCGCTGGAGATCAGGTTTACCTGCAGGAGGGTCGCGGGTAGGCCCTCGTCGCTGGCGGTTGGGGTTGGCTGCGGGATGAAGAGGATATCGTGAGGGATGTCGGAGGTTGGGAAGGCTCTTGCGGCGAGGTCAGAGTAGCTTCCGTAGACCCAGGACTCTTGCTTTGTCTGGTCGACGACCTTGAACGGGACGCCGGAGTCTGGGCCGATGCGCAGCTCGAGGTCTTTCCGTTGCGAATTGGGCACTGGCGCGACGGTTGCGGCGAAGTCCGGCAGCTCGCTCAGTGCTACCGCGAGGCCTTGCTTGAGGTGGTGGACGATGTCGTCGGTTTTCTTTGTTTGGTCCAATTCGAAGATCATGACGGACTTTGCGTAAAAGCGCATAATCTGCTGATCCAGCGCTGAGAGCTTGATCACGTCCTCGCTCAGAGGGACGCTGAGCTTTACCAATGTTTCTTCCATTGTTGACTGTTGGTGGTGAGCTTCTATCGCAGGTGTACAGAATTGCAGATGGAACCTACAGTATGAGGAGAGTCAATACTAAGGCTGGTAACGGATTATTGTAGAATTTCCTATGACAGCATCGGGCGTGTAGCTCAATTATGGAAAATTAGGTACTACGGTGCTAAGCAGCGACTGAGCCTGGCAGTATCGCAACGCACCTCTGCTCCTACGGCGACGCTCTGAATACCCAGAGCTTTTTCAACCTCAACCTCATCTCCACCTCACTTTACCACCGGAACAAACTCTTCAACCTCATCTCCTTCACGTCTCGCGACTCATTCTCCTCCAACCGAGTCCATACCTGGACGTCTATAGTTCCAAGGAATCATATTCGATTTTATTGTCCTGGCGCGAAATGCGTGGTTCCACACTGGCTTTTTTCCTTCGTTCAGTGGTAGCGCTGTCGATCATCGATTGCCTCTGGGCCTGTCCGCGCGTCGATCGAGTTCATCTGGCCCGATGGTCTGACCATAATGGGCTCCATCGGCAGCTGACTCGTACTTCACCGGATTTCCTTCATGGCGTCATGGCGTGTTATTCCTGGTTTCTCGCGGGTCGCTAGTCAGTGCAAGGTCCCGGCCCTCACTGGGCAACTACCACGTCCCAGTTCGCCTTGACCAGCCTAATCGGGGACCTGCAGGAGGTGGCCGCACCGCGAAGACCGGGCTGACTGGACGACGACGTCGCTGAGCTAGCGCCAATGGAGAAAGGAAACCGAGAGCAAATGAATTATCGATCCCTGACGGAAGTCTTCTGCAGTGGGCGGCGGACTGGAGTCCTCGGCTCGTAAATGAGAAATAATAACGGGAAAGACCAGAATGGACCTGGCCCTGTCCTGCCTTTCGCTGGACTGAGCTGACGGCATTGTTCGGCCAAAGTACACGGTTCAACCTTGGGTTCCTTCAAACCTGATATAAGACAATTGGCCGGTGGTTACACGGTGGGCCGCTTGTTTTCCTTCTTTCCTCAGCCGACTATTGTAAATATACCACACAAGCCTCATGCAGCTGAAGACCGACCTCTGACTTCACCTACCTTCCTACTATACCTAATAATACCACACATAATGTCGAGCGATACGGCCAGACCCTTTGTTGACAGGGACGCAAGCGAGTCCGACGGCAGCGAGAGACTCTCCTCGCCGTGGTCGATACTCAGCGACAATGACAGTGATACTTCCCATGAACAGGGCCACGCAGCTGGCCCCGGGTCACTGGAACCGATCGCGATAGTCGGCATGGGCTGTCGACTGTCAGGAAGCGCAACGGACGTTTCTGGCCTTTGGGACATGCTGAAGGCTGGCCGTTCAGGGTGGACGCCAGGGCCGGGAAAGAGGTTTAACATGAAGGCCTTCCAGGATCCCACAGGGACGAGGTCTGCGACGGTAAGGTCTTTGTACATATATAAAACGCCCGGAAAGTTTCTAATTGACGACAGACGAATGCATGCGGAGGTCATTTTCTTCGAGGGGACATTGGGGCATTTGATGCCACATTTTTCGGGGTCAACCCTGTAGAGGCACAGGTGCGTCGTCCAACATGCAACCCTAAAGGAAGAAGAAACCATGATGCTAACGAAACCATCTCAACCAGGCAATGGACCCCCAGCAGCGTCTCATGCTCGAAGTCGCCTACGAGTCATTTCAGAACGCGGGAATTACAATGGATGACCTTTGGGGTTCTAACACCGGTGTGTATATCGGCCAATGGGCGTCAGACTACCATGAGATTGCCACGCGGGATATCGAGCAGCCTCCTTTATACCTGGTCACCGGTACCGGCGCTGCTATCACATCAAACCGTATCTCATACGTCTTTAACCTCCGCGGACCAAGTTTTACAATGGATACTGGGTGCTCGGCAAGTTTGGTTGCATTACATCAGGCCGTTCTCAGTTTGCGCAACGGCGAAACAACACAATGTTTCGTCGGAGGCGTCAACTTGCTGTTGGATCCGCAGCGATTCTCTTACCAGAGTCGCTTGAAGATGTTCTCAAAAGAAGGTAGATCCTTCCCGTTTGACTCTCGCGCCAACGGTTACGGACGAGGAGAGGGTGCCACTGGTGTCGTCCTGAAGCCTCTGTCCGCGGCTCTACGGGATGGTGACCCTATTCGGGCTGTCATCCGAAACTCCGTCCTTAATCAGGACGGAAGAACACCCGGTATCAGTGTACCCAGCGCCATCGCTCAGAAGGAGGCCATCATCAGGGCGTACAGACAGGCCAAGCTCGACATGTATGCCGATTATGTGGAGGCACATGGTACCGGCACGAAGGTCGGAGACCCTATCGAGGCGAGCGCTATCGCTGCTGCCCTGGGACACCGTCGACCCCCGTCTCGCCCGCTACCGATAGGTTCAATCAAGGGGAACATCGGCCACACGGAGAGTGCTGCTGGTCTTGCTGGGTTAATCAAGTGCGTTCTCATGCTGGAGAACGGTCTTATCCCGCCTCAGGTCAACTACAAGACTACGAATCCTGATATCCCTCTTGCTGACTGGAACTTACGAGTGAGTTACCTTAACTATTTCCTTTACGTGGGCCGGCGCTAATCCGCATAGATCCCTGTCCAACTTGAGAGGCAAAGTCTCCGCAGAATCTCTCTCAACAGGTATGCATTTTTGTCTCAGACGTATTTCAACTGGTCTAATCGTGATTAGTTTCGGATACGGTGGAACCAACGCCCACGTCATTATCGACGCAGCGAGGGATGCCATCGCCAATCTTGGCCGGCCTCACTTGAGCACTTCGATGCAGCTGACCTACTATGCTGAGAAACCCCGTGTGTTCATGCTCAGTGGAGCAAGCGAGAAGGCGTGCCAGAGGATGTGCGTTAGACTTGCCAAGTACCTCGTCACGAAGCATAGAGACTCAATCAACCCGGACGGAGTCCTCGCGCGCCTTGCCTATACACTGTCAAAGCAGTCTGTACACGCTTTTCGGGTTGTCTTTGTGGCGTCGAACGTGGACGACTTGGTGAGCCAGTTGAACACCGCCGCGCACTCTCCAGTTCCCCGCCGAGAGAAGACGGGTCAGTCTCGCATCGCACTCGTCTTTAGTGGTCAGGGTGCGCAATATGCAGAGATGGGTCGTGACCTGCTCAAAAGTTACCCGTCTTTCGTACGGTCTCTTGAGAATGCCCGTAAGCAGTTAGCCCGCCTAGGTTGTCCTTGGGATCTCCTAAGTGAACTTTGCCGCCCTAAGGTCGACTCGCGTGTTAATGAGCCGGCTTTCTCTCAGCCTCTCTGTACCGCCATCCAGCTTGCGCTTGTCGACTTGCTGAACGAGTTTGGGGTCTCGCCCGCTGCTGTTCTCGGCCACTCTAGCGGTGAAATTGCAGCTGCGTATGCTGCCGGGGCCATTTCGTTCAAGGACGCGATTACCATTGCGTACTACCGTGGCAAACTCGCCAGCGAACTCGTCGCTGGAAACCAATCGCCTGGCGCAATGATTGCAGTAGGCGCTCCACCTGATGTTGCCGAGGGGCACATCAACAAGATTGGCACCGACTGTGGTCGTATGCGGGTTGCATGCTTCAACAGTCCGTCGAGTGTTACTGTCTCTGGAGACGTCAGCGCTATTGACCGTCTGAAGGAGGTCCTTGATGCGGAGGGCGTCTTCAACCGCAAGCTGATGACCCACGGTGCTGCCTACCACTCTCACCAGATGAAGCTCATGGAGGACAAGTACACAACGGTCTTGAAGAACATCAAAGCCAGGTCGACTACTTCTTCTGTCCGCATGTTCAGCTCTGTCACTAGCCAGGAAGTCGATGAAAACACCGTCCTTGACGGCAGCTACTGGGTTCGGAACCTCGTCAGCCCGGTACTCTTCTCTCAGGCTCTCCGGGCAATGTGCGAGCAGGACTACAATGGTCAGCCCATCGATACAGTCGTTGAAGTTGGGCCGCACTCCCAACTCGAGGGCCCTGTCAATCAGATCCTCAAGACGATTTCAGGACCCCACGGACAGGCCTCGTACACGAACACTCTCAAGCGAGGCAGCGATGCCGAAACTGCCCTGCTCCGGTGCTTGGGATTCTTGGTTATCAAGAACGGTTCGGTCCGTCTGCAGGACCTCAACAAAGACTCCAAGGAAAGCCACATTCAGCCTCTTGTTGACCTTCCGCCCTACTCGTTCGATCATGATCGTGTGTTCTGGCATGAAAGCCGGCTATCAAAGGACTACCGCAACCGGGCTTTCTTAACCCATGAGCTGCTCGGAAATCTCTCCTCGGATGTTAATCGGATGGAACCCCGCTGGCGGCGGTTCCTCAGCCTAAAGCAGTCTCCTTGGCTGCGTAAGCATATTGTGCAAGGACTAATTACGTTCCCTGCCGCGGGTTATATCACCATGGCCGTTCAGGCACTCCGTCAGCATATGTTCGCGAACAGCCCCGCGGCGAAGATCCAATACATTCGTTTCCGTGATTTGAGCTTCGGAAAGGGTCTCGTGCTCTCGGAGGAGGGACCGGACGTTGAAATCTGCCTGTCTATGCGTCCACAGGCTAGGACGTCCCGCGAGTCATCCAGTGTCTGGAACGAGTTCCGCATTTTCACCGTGACGCCGGATCAGAAGTGGACTGAGCACTGCCGTGGTCTTATCCAGGCGGAGATTGATTCCGTTGAAGGATTCAAGACCGTATTTACTCCAGAGGACATTTGCCGCATCGATTCTGAATGCAGCCGTGAGATTACGCGGCAGAAGTTCTATTTCATGGGCCAGCGCGTTGGTCTCGACTGGCAGGATCCATTCAGCAATATGCATAAGTTCCGCAGCAGCAAGAACTCGTGTGTTTCCACTGCCCGTGCCCCTGAACCGGAATCCATGGCTGGCGGAATGAATGACCTCCTGCATCCCGCTTTGCTTGACTCTTGCTTGTTCCATGGTCTGTCCTCGGTACTTATCATCGAAGGCGGTGCTACATCTGCTTATGTTCCTACCTTTATCAAGCAATTGTGGATCGCAAACCGTGAGACCACCCCGGGCAATGAGGTTGTCTGTGCTGCCACGCGGCGGGATGAGCCATTTGTGTTTGATGTCCATGCAACGAATACTAGTCAAGGTGACCACATGGCACTTGTCGCTCAAGGAGTGCGTGTCACCAGCTTGGGCGGCGACGTTGCAGCAGGAGTCTCCAAGCGAGAAGCATGCCACTCCTTGACCCTCGTTCCTTACGTTGACGCTTGGACGAAGGAGCACCGGGGTCAGATCTGTACTGCCGGAATTGAGCCAGGTTCGCAGGCCGAGAACAACCGTGCTTTGGATGCGCATGCCCTCAGCCACCTGCACCGGACTTTGCGTGAGGTGTCACCAAGTGATATCAAAGAGCAATATCTCCAACACTATTTGGAGTGGATGCGGACCATCGAAAATGAAACCTACGACCCCTCTCTGCTGGACACCAAGGCCGAAGACCTCGAGGTTGTTGGCGAGGCTATCGCTGTTTTGGGACCGCGGTTGGCTGATATCCTCACCGGCAAGACATCCGCCCTGTCACTCCTCACTCCGAACAACCTGCTCTCTCGTGTCTACTCGGAATGGTGCTCTTCCAGAGTCTACCCGCAAATGGCTGCCTACTGCCATGAGCTTGGCCGCTTCAATCCCGGTTTGAAGGTCCTCGAGATCGGTGCCGGTACAGGTTCCGCGACTGAGCCCATTCTGCAAGCCCTGAACGGTGACGGCCATCGCTACGTCCAGCGCTACGATTTCACCGATCTGTCAACCGGTTTCTTTGAGCCCGCTAAGGAGCGTCTAGGCGATCTGGCGGACGTTGTCGAATTCCGTGTATTTGATGCCGGTCGCGACGCGGAAGAGCAAGGCTTTGAGCTTGGCTCTTATGATCTGATTGTTGCCAGCAATGTCATTCACGCAACTCCCCGCATTGACGAAACCCTGCGCAGTATCCGTCCTCTTCTTAAGCCTGGAGGCAAGTTTATCCTCATGGAGGTTTCGCGCTACACCTTTTTCTGCAATTTAATCTTCGGCTTGTTCGAGGGATGGTGGGCCGGATACGATGAGGGCCGCAAGCTTTCACCTCTTCTTACGCCTGCTCAATGGTTCGAGAGATTAGAGAAGGCGGACTTTGTCAAGCCAGAGAGGGCCTTGGTTGACTATTCTGACGAGGATGGTGGCAATCTCAGTGTGATTATCTCTACTGCACCGTACCCTGAGAAGAGCGAAAAGTCACTGCCAATCCACCTCGTCACTGATTCTGAAGGGAATGTCGCAGCAGATAGAGTGCAGGCCGTTCAGAAGGCGTGTACCGAGAATGCAGTCTCCGTTCATTCCATCGCTTCTCCATGTGAGGACAAAGGTATCGTCGTGTTGCTTCCGGAAGTGGCCAAGCTTCTCTGTGGAGTACCCGATGCGGACGTTTGGAGCTCCTTCAGGGACTGGATCTGGAAGGCGCGTGCTGTATTGTTCGTCAGCAATGGCAGTATGGTGAATCTCTCCGATGCTGAAACCGGATTGTGGTCTGGCTTCGCCCGCACATTGCGTCTGGAACATCCTAGTTTGCGCCAAGTTGTCCTGGATCTCCAGACACCGAATGTGCCGGTCATGGAGAAGCTTTCTGAAGTGCTTCCGATTCTTCTAGAGAGCCCAACCTTTGATCTACGCCTCCCGGCTAGCGAGGTTGAAAATGAGTTCACTGAGAGGAATGGCCAGCTCTTCGTGTCACGTTTTGTGTATCGCCCTGATATCAGCAAGGATGTTGCTCTGTGCAGCAGACAGGCCGCTCCTGAATTAGTTCCTTTTGTTAGTACAGACCGGACCCTGACTGCAGAGCTTGGAGTGCCAGGCTTGCTGGAGAGTATTCGCTGGAAGGATGATATTGAGGCACCACCGCTTGGCCCTGACGATGTCCGTTTCGAACTTCGTGCTGCCAGTATCAACTTCAAGGATGTCCTCATTGCTGCTGGCCAGTTAGAGGGCATCACGGAGATGCGGAATGATTGCAGCGGTGTGGTTGTCGAGGTAGGAGAAAACATGAAAGGACGCTTCAAGCCTGGAGACCGTGTTTGCGCGCTGTACTCCCGCTCCTACACCAACTACCCTACAGTGCACGGTGACTGCTGCCAGATCATTCCTGACTGCCTGTCCTTCGCGGAAGGAGCGTCATTACCTATTGTCTGGGCGACGGTGTACTACTCGCTCGTCGACAAGGGCTGTCTGTCCAAGGGAGACAAGATCCTCATCCACTCCGCTGCCGGAGCCGTTGGTCAAGCCTCCATTATGTTGGCCCAACATCTCGGAGCCGAGATATTTGCGACGGTCGGTAGCGACTCCAAGCGCGACCTGCTCCATACCCGCTACGGCATCCCTCACGACCACATCTTCTCAAGCCGAAACACCGCGTTCTACAGCGGTATCAAGCTCATGACTGGCGGTTACGGTGTTGATGTCGTTTTGAACTCTCTTAGCGGCGAGATCTTCCGTGAGTCTTGCAACCTTGTCGCGCCATTTGGCCGATTCGTTGAGATCGGCCGCAAGGATTTGATGGACGATGCTCTCATGCCTATGGAGTTCCTGCTTAAGAACATCACGTTCGCTTACATCGACTTGACTGCCGTCATCGAGAACAGGAAGCCTCTGGCTAGGCGCTTGCTCCGCGATGTTGCTGAACTTGCTGAGGCTGGTTCTATTAGGCCGGTCACTCTGACAACAATGCCGATCTCTGATATTGAGACCGCGTTCCGCCAGATCCAGGCGGGCAAACATACCGGTAAGATTATCCTTACTGTTGAGGAGAACCAGGAGGTTAAGGTAAGAATTATTGTCCTGTCTGGTGTACGAATGTATACTAACATGGCTCAGGCTGTTCCATCTATGCCAGCCCAGGCCCAACTCCACGAAGATGCATCGTACATCGTCGTTGGCGGCTTCGGTGGCCTCGGTCGCTCTATTATCTCCTGGCTGGTCGAGCATGGCGCGAAGAACATCGTGTCCCTCTCCCGCTCAGGCGCAAAGGATGCAGAAAGCCGCGCTTTCGTTGATCACATCCGCAAGCAGGGCGTGACACTACTCGCATCCTGCTGCGATGTTGCCTCACCCGACGCTGTGACATTAGTGGCCCAGGACCTCGTCCGATTGGGCCTACCCCCCGTCCGCGGTGTCATCAACTCAGCAATGGTCCTTCGCGACTTCCTCTTCGAAGAGATGACCGTCGACCACTGGCGTACTGCCCTCGCCTCCAAGGTCCGCGGCTCCCAAAACCTCCACGCAACCTTCAGCAAATCCCTCGACTTCTTTGTCATGATGTCCTCCACCGTCACCGTCCGCGGCAACTACGGCCAATCCAACTACGCCGCTGCATGCAGCTTCCAAGACACCTTCGTCCGCCACATGGCCGCCGCCAACGAACCAGGCTTTTCCATCAACGTCGGCCCCGTCCGTGAAGTCGGATACGTCTCCGAAAACCCCGAGGTTGCCGAGGCCCTCAAGCGTAACGGTCTCGGTTCCATCAGCGTCTCCGACGTTCTTGTCCTTCTCAACTACGCCGTCACCCACCCACGGAACGATCCCACCAACTGCGTCGCATCTATCGGCCTCGTGCCGCCCGACGACGAAGCAGAACATGGCAAGGCCTTCCTCAAATCCGACCGCCGCTTCGCCCATCTCGTGAAGCACGAGGGGACAACGGCAAAAGTTACCGGCGAATCCGTCGACGCAATCACCCTTCTTTCGGGCGCGACGCAGGTCGAGGACGCCGTCGAGATCGTCTGCAATGCTATCCTGCAGCAGTTGAGTAAACTCATTGCTACGCCAGTGGAAATGCTCTCGCCAGCTCAGAGTCTGGATAGCTATGGCGTCGACTCGCTGGTTGCGGTCGAGTTGAGGAACTGGATCGGCGCGTATCTCCAGGCGAACGTGCAGCTTATGGTGCTCCGCGGGACAGGAAGTATTGCCCAGCTGGCGCAAATTGTCACCAAGGAGTCAAGGCTTGTTGCGCTGAAGGCTTAAAACCTGTCTTTGACTTTTTTGCCCTCTGATTTGTTGCTGGGCCTTCTTTTGTTTCAGTAGTCCTGTTGTACAGATATGCTCTAATATTTGGTCTATGTAATCATATATCATAATAATGTATTTACTGTCTAGGCTGTATATAGTCCACTGTCTGTTGTTGCTGGAGGACTGTCTGCTTATTCCATCCTTGCAGTGTAACAATCCTGATAGTTTATCACACAAAAGCACGTACATATTCTCCACCAGATCTCTGTATCAGCGGACCAATAGGTACTCTAAGCTGTGGCAGGTGGTGTCAGTCTTTCATTGTATATATATATCCGTATATACGTACATACATACACATATATCTCCTCTCCCCAACCGACATACCTCATTAAGATAAAATACATCATCATTCCCCAAGCTCTTGTAACCTGCATCAATATTCGGTGAGGCCTTTCAATTGATACATCATAATTTGTATACACATAGGGCATATAGTAGACTTGGCCCGGGTTGCGGACACTCGAGCCGACATAGTGGGGTACGGTACCTGGTCCGCCCTGACCGGAACTGAATCGCGCGGTTCCCGAACAGACTCTGCTTAGCTTAGGTACGGGAAACCTTGGAACGTTTAAATTAGCATGGTCTTATTTATATTAACTCTTGCTTTCTCGCTCACTTTTTTATTTTATTTTTTAATTTATTTTTTATTTTATTTTTTTTCTCTGAAATAGGTTTATGGACGATTTACCTATAGACGTCCAAGGTCCACTTCATGGTAAATGTGGATCGATGCTTAGAATCATAGGCTGTGTTCATATCACTTTCCAGCTATTATTATTCTGGCAGATATCAATGGAATAGCAGGTACAGAGACTATGTGACCATTTACTGGTCTCATTATCCTCGAGTCAGCTTATAGATAAGGTAGCTGGCTGATTTGATTAACTCCCGTCCATCCCATTTTGTTTCCGGAAACAAAGAAAAAGAAAAAGAAAAGAAAAAGTCAAGTGTTGCTGTCGCTCTGAAAAACCTGACGTAATGTAGTAAAATGTTGTAATATCTATCCATGTTTGAATCCAATGGGGGTATATGCGATGCTTGTGTTTTTGTTGTTGTACCGAGCGAGTTGTCATTGAATCAGCGGTCGGACCCGGCATCGTCCGTAGCGGATGTGTTTGTTCTTCGCCGTTGACCGGGTAAAGCGCTGTCCGCACTGTTCGCAGGTGAAGCTCTTTGCGCGCCCGCTTTTCTCGCGAAGATGTCGCTCGTAGTTTCCGAGGGAGGAGAAGGCGCGGCCGCCGCAGCTGTGCTCCCAGCACCGGATTGGGGCTTTTGTGGCGCGGTTGGGTTTCATCTTCGCGTTGACAGAGGGGTTGGTTGGAATGATGTGGTCTGGTAAGGAGGGTTCTGAGATTGAAGGGGAGGAGTGGTTGCTTGGGAGGGTTGCTGTGTATGGTTGTGCGGTTGTGTAGTCTTGGAGCGTGCCTTGGGCTGTGAGGTTCAGGTCGGGGGTACATGGGGTTGCGATGGAGGCTGCGGAAGATACAGGAGCGGTTGTGAAGGGGCCCGGGTCGAGGGGGGTTGCCCAATTCGTTACGTCGATGCGGTTATCAGGGTATGAGGGCATCGGTGCAGCATTGTTCGGTGGAGAGAAGCTCGAGAGAGGGGTGGTGCATTGGTTGGACCAGTTGTCGGGGGGTAAGCAGTAGATATCCGGCGTGTTGTAGATGGCGGACTGCCATGTCGGATCTAGCTTGAATTCGCTCCCATCCTGGCTTGTTGCTGGCGGAGAATCAATATTATTCGAACTCGCCCAGAATGTGTCGGAGGGAATCGAGAACAGCAAGCTATCAAGGGGCGTCGCAAAAGTCGCCATTATTTTCGGTTGAGGCTGGCCAGAGATATGCGGCTTAGCGGTTGAAGCTGGGAAGGTATGAACAAGGCAGAGTGAGAGAGCTTGATTTTCCACTGCCGGAGGTTATAATCCGCTCGATGCAATCGCCGGAGAAGTGGCTTGCAAGAGCTTTCAAGGTGAGGCAGAGGAGCTGGAACGAGGGCACAAATTGTGTCTTGAGGCTGAACCGCGGTCGCAGGGACTTGAGATCCCTAAGTGTGGGATACGAAGAAAGCCCCGGCAAACAATCGTGGCTGCCAAGAGAGAGGGTTCAAACTTCAGCTCAGCCATATAACTCAGTTTCGCCTGCATAGTTCCAGCCCCACAGCGGCCTGTACGTACGACTTCCATTGGGAAATGCAAATGCACACTGATGCATCATCGATGTGACATTCACCACGCACTGTTCAGCGACAGGACCTTGGCGGAAGCGAGATTCGAAGCTCCAGGTGTGATTGGTACAAGCTTGCAAACGAGGTTCGCGAGTCGCGCCCGCCGACTGGGATCTTCCCGTAATGACTTCAGTTCCTTGAGATCCACTATTTTGGCCCGGTAATTTGGATAGGTCGGCCCGCTCATCGAGCCATTAGATTTGGCGGTCCTAGTGCCACGACCCTGCCGGACCTGCCCAGCATCGCCCCCTGACTAGCGCAATTAGGCAAAAGCGTCGGTAAATATTTGGGCCAAAAAGAAAGGGAAACAAAAAAAGTAAATAGGGAATCGGAGCATCTCGCTCTTCAAGACCACAGCTGCTGTCTCGGCGCCACTCAAGTTACGTGCGTTTCCCACTCGAACCCGACCCTCCCCTGTTGCGACGATGTGGACTTGCTGCCTCGAAAACTGGCGCCGTCTTCAATAATTTTCGTTCCTTCCTCATACCCGGAAAATAATCCCTTGATCTCATCGTTGCGTCAGCTATCCATGCGCTGGGGGATCCATTTTTTGGACCCATCATGTTGGGACTTGAAGTTGACCTCGACATTATTAGCATTAGTCGGCCGACACCTCTCCACCCAAGGATGTCGTGGGAGAGTCGTAACAGGGGCAGCTGAAAGTGAGATT
>MU628732.1:0-27099 GCA_025688805.1 Aspergillus egyptiacus
CAAAATGCCAACGCCTGCGTTATATGGTAGGAGAGTGGTTGAATGGTCGACAAAACCGGGGAAAGATACCTAGGCATGTAGATACAATTATGTAGTAGTAGTAGTAGTAGTAGATTGATGACCGAATGCAGGGTTCTCCACAAAGGAATTGGGACTCGGACAGTGAAAAGAAAATTCCGTAGGTGCTCTTGAGTCACTGTGTCCTCGGCGGATGAAATTTTTCTTCGTTGCCGCTCGAAGAGGAGTCATCATAGTCTGAAAGTTCATTGGAGATCGCCCACCTTTCTGATCCCCACCCACTTTTCTTCCCTCTCAAGCCGATGACTCTTCTCTAACTCTCCTGTGACTGCAGGGCATATAAACATCAGAATTGTCCCTTGACTTATCAAGTGTCTGTATCCTCCTTTGTTCACACCTCCAACCTGCCGAGTCCCCTCGTGTCTGACCTACCATACAGCCCTTCTCATAGAACGTCCACAAGACCACCCCGCCGTCCAACACACACAATGTGCCCCGGCGCAGACAGCGAGCCCAATGGGCAAACGAACGGCGCTAATGGCCAATCCAACGGTATGGCTTCTGGGAACACTTGTTATCCCAGAGGAATTTGACACTGATGTATTCCCAAGGATCCCATCCCGGCTTCACTGCTATTCAGACCCGCCAAAACCCTCACCCCTCCCGCAACCCCTACGGTCACAACGTCGGCGTTACCGATTTCCTGAGCAATGTCTCCCGCTTCAAGATTATTGAAAGTACTCTCCGTGAAGGTGAACAATTTGCCAATGCTTTCTTCGACACCGAGAAGAAGATTGAGATTGCCAAGGCTCTGGACGAGTTTGGAGTTGACTACGTGAGTCATACCAGACCGTCACCATCCTAATAAACATTCACTGACGGTGGTCCGTTATAGATTGAACTCACTAGCCCCTGTGCTTCCGAGCAATCAAGGCTAGACTGCGAGGCTATTTGCAAGCTTGGTTTGAAGGCCAAGGTATGCCATAAATGATTTTGGCTGAACCCGGCGTAGATGCCCGTTTCTGACGATTTAACTAGATCCTTACTCACATCCGATGCCACATGGATGATGCTCGGGTGGCTGTTGAGACCGGTGTCGACGGAGTGTAAGCTGCCCTACTTGACAGCGCTGTTACTGCTCCCCAATCGCATGCTGACGTGACCATCAAGCGATGTTGTCATTGGAACTTCTTCTTACCTTCGTGAGCACTCTCACGGTAAGGACATGACCTACATTAAGAACACCGCTATCGAAGTCATCGAATTCGTCAAGTCCAAGGGCATAGAGATTCGCTTCTCTAGCGAAGACTCCTTCCGTTCCGACCTGGTTGACTTGCTCTCCATCTACTCTGCCGTCGATCAGGTAGGCGTGAACCGTGTTGGTATCGCTGACACTGTTGGCTGCGCTTCCCCTCGTCAAGTATACGAGCTCGTTCGTGTTCTGAGAGGTGTTGTGGGTTGTGATATCGAAACTCACTTCCACAACGATACCGGTTGCGCCATTGCCAACGCTTACTGTGCCTTGGAGGCTGGTGCCACTCATATCGATACCTCCGTCCTTGGTATTGGTGAGCGTAACGGTATCACTCCCCTCGGTGGTCTTATGGCCCGCATGATTGTTGCCGACCCCGAATACGTCAAGAGCAAGTACAGGTTGGAGAAGCTGAAGGACATCGAAGACCTCGTCGCTGAGGCTGTTGAGGTCAACATTCCCTTCAACAACTACATCACCGGCTTCTGTGCCTTCACCCACAAGGCCGGTATCCATGCCAAGGCTATCCTTAACAACCCCAGCACTTACGAGATCATCAACCCCGCCGATTTCGGCATGTCGAGATATGTCCACTTTGCCTCTCGCCTCACTGGCTGGAACGCCATCAAGTCGCGTGCGCAACAGCTCAATGTCCACATGACCGATGATCAGTACAAGGAGTGCACAGCTAAGATCAAGGCCCTTGCTGACATCCGGCCCATCGCTATTGACGATGCAGACAGCATTATCCGTGCTTACTACCGCAACCTCAGCTCGGGCGAGAACAAGCCGCTCCTTGACCTGACCGCCGATGAGCATGCCCAATTCCTTGCGAAGGAAAAGGAGCTGGCCGCTCAAGGAAATGTCCTCTAAGGGGCGTGGCTGTTTCCTGTCTTTGAACATCCTTTGCATATTTTGCATCGTATTCCGATTGGAATAAATTAACCAATTTTCTTTTTTCTTTTTTTTTTCTTTTTCTAGAGCTTTCATCATATTCCCTGAGCGACTCTTATGAAGAGAGACGTGGATTTCTGTTTGTCATGATTTGGTGTTCAGTTGGGTTATATTTGTTGTCTTTACGGTTTCAAAAGTGCTATTTATCCCTGCAGGAAAAGCAAAGGGAAACAGTGACTGGTGTTCAGCAAGCTTCGGTCCTCTGGTATTTGGACCCTGTATATAAGCAGGCCTCAGTGATGAAGTCATACGAATAAAAAAAAAGAAAAAAGAGGAAAATACGCCTTTCAACTGATAGTGGAAACGAAATAAGGAGTTCATAGTAGGCTGTATAGAACGGGACTATGGATCCCTGAGATGAAGAACTTGCTGATAAAATCAAAAATACATACATACTAAACAGTCAAAGCCAGGCTACCTGGAATCTCTATAGATCTAATATCATGAGGTCTAAAAATGAGTGTATAATGCAGGCTCTGAATAATGGATCAGGACATGCGTACCTTACCTTATGTTAGAGGTAACGGAAACACCTGCCGGCATAGTAACATCGACGTCACGGACTTTCGTGCTGTAATCCGACAGAGTGGCATGTGGAGCTGCCGAGGCAGACTTGCAGGTGCTGACTGCTCTTTATTTCGGAGCGTGGCCTTCTCCGTCGCGATGGCCATTTTACAGTAAAACCAAAATTACTACTAGGCTAAGCAAGAGTGCAGTGTGCTTGCTTAGAGACCCGGTCATTATTTGTGTCCTTCCCCAAGTTGGCCGATCAATTTCTCTCCCTTCCGGATATTCCGTCTGTACCTCCCCCATCCACCTCATCCTTTGCCATACTATTCCCACCTGGATTCTCCTTTCCGTTATTCTTAATTACCTTATATCATTCCTTCGTTTGAGCAGAGACACAGTGGGTTAGCCGAGGGTCGACGGGAGAATAATGGCTTCCTCCGTTCTGCCAGTTGCCTTACAGAATAAACTGCTTGGGTATGGTAGAACCCCCAGCGCCCACCTGGCCGTCCTGAACCTGGACCTGTAAGTGGACTAAACACCTCCTGCTCCGCAATTTTGGGATGTTAAAACCTGACAATGCGCCTATCCACGACCAATAGCCTCCGTAACATTGTTTTCTTCCTATTTTTATTCCGTTACGCTCGAAAGACATTCTATTCCTTGCGGGGCTACGGTCTCTTGGGCAGCATCCGCAATGTACTACTGGCGATCCGTCTATTCTGCTACTCCATCTTCTTGCGATTCCCGGGAGTTCGGGGACAAGTTGATAAGCAGGTCTCGACTGCGATAGAAGGTCTGGAGTCGAAATTTGTGCCAAGCGGACCCGGCGTCACCCGGTATTTGACACTCCCTAAGGAAGGATGGACGCCTGAGCAGGTTCGTGCCGAGCTTGACAAGCTTGTGAATATGGAACATACGAGGTGGGAAGATGGCCGGGTCAGCGGCGCTGTGTATCATGGTGGAAAGGACCTCTTGAAAATCCAAGCCGAGGCCTTTGAGCAATTCGGCGTCACGAATCCTATCCACCCCGATGTTTTCCCTGGAGTGCGGAAGATGGAGGCCGAAGTTGTTGCAATGGTAAGCAGTTTCTATCTGGTAAATTGGGCCATAGTAGTGGCTTACCAAATTGAATACAGGTCCTTGCTATGTTTCACGGGCCATCTGACGGTGCCGGGGTTACCACCAGCGGTGGGACAGAATCAATCCTGATGGCTTGTCTAGCGGCTCGCAACAAGGCGCGCGCTGAGCGTGGCGTGAAAGAACCCGAGATGTGAGTTTTGCCGTTTACCTCTTCGCACCGGTGTTACCCTATTAACTCGGCACAAGGATCATTCCAGATACCGCGCATGCTGCATTCATCAAGGCTTGCAACTACTTCGGGATCAAGCTGCATCGTGTTCCATGCCCTGCGCCGGAGTATAAGGTTGACATCACTGCTGTGCGCCGACTGATCAATTCCAACACTGTCTTGCTTGTTGGTTCTGCGCCCAACTTTCCTCACGGTATTGTTGACGACATTCCTGCCTTGTCCAGACTCGCAACACACTACAAAATCCCCCTCCATGTCGACTGCTGCTTAGGTTCATTCGTCATTGCACATCTAAAGAAGGCTGGATTCCCATCGCCTTACGAAGAGGAGGGTGGGTTTGATTTTCGTCAACCGGGCGTGACGAGCATTAGTGTGGATACGCACAAGTATGGATTTGCGCCCAAGGGTAACTCGGTGCTATTGTACCGGAACAAGACCTATCGCAGCCACCAATATTTTATCTACCCCGACTGGTCTGGCGGTGTCTACGCATCACCCTCGGTTGCTGGGTCACGCCCCGGGGCGTTAATTGCGGGGTGCTGGGCGAGTCTCATGAACGTAGGAGAATCTGGCTATATCAAGAGTTGTCTTGATATCATCAACGCGGCGAAAAAGTTTGAAGCTTCTATCAACGAACATTCATGTCTTTCGAGCAACCTCCAGATTGTTGGGCAGCCTATGGTCAGCGTAATCGCCTTTGAGAGCAAGAATGAGGCCATTGACATTTACGACATCGCTGATGATCTTTCTTCGAAAGGCTGGCACCTTAACGCTCTGCAATCCCCTGCCGCCATACATGTGGCCTTTACTATCCCAACTGCTGCAGCAGTGGATGCATTGACGTCTGACCTGATCGCAGTTGTCGAGAAAGAGTTGGAGAAGGCCGAAGAACGAAAGCGGCAAGGTAAATCATATGTCGTCAAACGCGGCGATACTGCCGCCCTATACGGCGTCGCTGGGAGCATGCCGGATAAAAGTATTGTCAGCCGCCTCGCCGAAGGTTTCCTTGATACTCTGTACAAAGCCTAGAGAAGGTTCAGCCGCTTGCCTGAACAGGATTTTCTTACTAATATGCATATGGGACTGCGGGTTGTCTTGTACGAACAGTCGTCATCACAGCTTTGATTGATCTCAACGCAAGGGAGACGGAGTTCCGGTGTTAGTTGTCTTCAGCTATATCCCGATGCCTCATTGGCTTTGAAATTCTATTATTACTGCCGCTGTTCAACGCGATAAGTGGCCAGCATCTCAGAAGTTATAAGATTCCTTAGACCCGTGAAATGGTAGGATACTCGTATACATATGGCACAGTGACAGAAGAAACATCGCTCAATGCAACCGAAGTAGTAAGCACCGATGCGATTGATGCTCACATTTGAGCATCTACACACACGGGCAGGTCGCGTGAAACGACTTCATGGTCCACCAAGACGACCAAAAGCTCAACCGTAACTCCAGAGAAAATCAAGTTAATCCCAATTCGAGAAAAATTTATACACCGGAAGAAACAAACAAGAATGCAAGTATATGTCGTACACCAACAATCTGAGCAGAGCACCCGCTCTACTCTCCCCTCCTCTCAGCCCAATCCGACGCCGACGTCTTCTCAATGTAGTAACCCGGATCCGGCTTCCGCTCCAAATGCACCTCTTGTTTCGTCAACGGCCTATCCACCTCCTGGACCTCGACGAGCTCCTTCACTTTCATGATTTGGCCGGCTACCGATTGCGAGACGGGATGGAAGACCGTAGCCATGCGCTTCTTGAGCCCGAGGGCTTTGAGAACGTCTGTCGTTCGGCGGGGGAGACCGATTGCGGATCGTACCAGTTGGATTCGGAAGTAGCTCATCTTTCTGCGATTGTTTGGGGTTTGGAGAATGTGGAGAGGTGAGGAGACGGAGAGTTCCGGTTGCTTTGCGTTGTAGTAGGGTAGGTAGGTTTTCGTCGACAATCTGCTGAGGGTCGAACCGAGCCAGAAAGTTGCGAGCGAGGCTCTGTGACAGTTCTGGAGAGCAATTGATGGGCACGCGATATGAAGGCAGTCAACTGAGGGTCTCGAGATAATGCTCAACTGCTTGAGACTTGCTCGCCCACAAATTTTGGCTTTCCCAATCAGGCCGCAACGCCAGGCGGAAAGTCACGTGATGGTGTATTCTGCCGGAGTAGTGTACACGCAGCTCGCAGCTCTCTCGTCCGGAGTAGTACATTCTTGGCCAGGAATGATGGATGGCAAAAGGAATCCCCTCATGAGAAAGTATGAATTGAAACTTGCTTAAGCTGACGAATATTTTTGTCCCCTGATCCTGGCCCCCTACTCTCTGATCAACATGGCCCCAATCGGGGACGCCGATAGGACGGTGGCCCTCCCCCGGCTGGAGGACCTTCTCCGACACCCCGAGGACCTGGACAAGATCCTCGGATTAAAGGCCGAATACACGAGAAAAAAAGCAGCCGTCGACTTGCAGCTCCGCGAAGGTCTTCGGGACCAGCTAGCGACCGTACAGCGCAGCCTCAGCGCTCTAACCGAAGGCCAGCGACAGGTATCCAAGACAAGGGATGAGCTGCAGGGAATTGACCGGCTATGCGCAGAGTCGCAGAGCAGTGTTGATGACTTCTCGCGCATTGATCAGCTGGCGAAGATTCAGCGGAACTTTGAAGCGACCTTGACGATGAAGAAGGGGCTGGAGAACTTCGGCACGGATCTAGCGGAGGTGGAGGCTCTTCTGAGAGAGGATGACGATGATCTTGAGAATCAGCCGAACCTTCTGCGGGCGCATATGCTGATCTCTCGTTTGCGGGATTTTCGTGATGAGGCTATGGACCAAATACACCGGGCGCAGGACCCGAGCAATGAGGCTACCTTGGAGGAGTATTTCCAGGGGCTGGATAGTGTGGTCGACTGGTTCGATGACCATCTTGGGACACTTTGTATGAATCTCATACCTCTTGTGCAGTCGGATAACCCAGGTATGGTGGTTAGACTGGCGGTTGTCGTGATGAATGAGGAGAAGAACGATGAGACTGTTCGAGCGCTGCAGGAGGCGCAGAAAGATCACCAGGATCTTGCCGGGCGGTTTAAGTCGATGAATGTCGGTCCAAAGACAGTCAGGGGATACAAGGAAAAGTTTCTCAAGGCGATTGAGCTCTACGCCCAGAACCAGTTTGAAAATACCAAGGAGGATTTCTTGGGCGATCCCGATAATCTGGAGAAGAGTTTCCGCTGGTTCTTCAACGACCTTTTCACAGTTCAGCAGGGCATGCAGTCGCTGATGCCGAAGAAATGGAAAATCTACAAAACCTATACTGACATCTATCATCGCATGATGCACGACGTGCTCATTTCATTGGTTGATGACCCTGAACTGCCGGCGGACAATTTGCTTGCCATTATCCATTGGAGGCAGAAATACTACAAGAAGATGAATAAGCTTGGGTGGAAAGCGCCAGAACTCGGGTTTGATATCCTCGATAACCGCGAACCTGACCTCATCCGACGATGGCAGAATGTAATCATCAATGCTGTTGAGGAATGGATGGATCGGATGGCAGAAACGGACAGGAAAGAACTCACGGAGCGGATACCCGACTCGCTGGGTACTACCCCAGAAGGACTTTTCAGAACAAAAACGCTCCCAGACATGTGGCGGATGCTGCACGAGCAGCTTAACAACTTGAGCTCTTCGTCGCGGAGTGACTTGTTGGAAGGAATTATCGATGCGATGTTGCGAGTGCTCAAGGCTCGTCAAACCACCTGGCACACTCTTATCCAGGAAGAATGCGCTAAATACAAAGCCCCCAACGGCGACCAGCTTGACGGGTTGCAACTATTACAAGATTGGCTCGTAGCTGTGGCTAACGATCAAATTGCCTGCATCGACGACAACGATGAAACTGGCCAGTTCGGGTACCTGACCCGCTTCCGACGCGACGTTGAGCAGCTCGTCGACCCGAAGTACATGGCGACTCGTGCAATTCCCGAACTAGACGCTCTCCGAGACGGCTACGTCGATCTAAGCACCTTCTGCATGTCGCAATTCGTGGAGGTTGTCTTTGTCGTCGACCTAAAGACGACTATCCCCGAATTCTTCACCCAGAAATGGTATGGGGATTTCGCCGTCAAGCGAATCACCTCCACATTCGAAGACTACATGGCCGATTATTCCCCCGTCCTCCATCCTTCCCTCACAGACATTCTCGTCGAGGAACTCTCCGACGAACTCCTAGTCCGCTACCTTTCCTCCGTCCGGAACAAAGGCGTCAAATTCCGCCGTCACACCGATCCCTACACCGACAAATTCAAGGACGACGTCCTCACTGTCTTCGCCTTTTTCCAGAACTACCCGGACTCCTTTGCAGGAACCATCAAGCAGAAATGGCGGCTCGTTGACTGGCTTGTGCGTCTTCTCGAGGCAGAGAAGGGCCCACCTGTTGTTGCCGTTTACGAGGACTTCAAAAGCCAGTACTGGGATCTGCAGCTGTCGTGGGTTGAGACGGTGCTTAGGACCAGGGATGACTTTGAGCGGAGTATGGTCAGTAATGTCAAGGCTAAGGCGGCTGAGTTATCGGTTGAACGGGGTGTGGAGACTCTTATGAGTAGAGTACGGTGATTTGGCTTGGGTTGTATGTCTTTAGCATGGCGTTTGGGTGTTGTATATTCCGCGTCTGATATCAGCTTGTCCATTAGACCCTGGGTCATCAACCTGTATGATACCATTTTCTATTATATCAATTCCTCGTTGCTTCTTCTCAAGCTTCGATTTCCTTGGGGATTCTTCCCCGGAAATTTAGGCTTCTTTCCGCAACGACGGCGTACTTCTCTCGCAGTCTAGCATTCATCCCACTCTCGTCTGCGGCCGGGTCGAGCTTCTTCGCGCCCATCTCGCAGATACAGACACTTTCAATCGGGATATCCCTCGCCCAGACGAAAGGGTAGCTCGGGCTTTTCTCATTTGTTAGTGAAACTTCCCCTACCTCTTCATCTGCAGCTGCTGCATTCGCCCCCTTCTCTAGAGGGCTTTCCTGGGCATCGCAGTTGGCAGCGTCATCGCCCCTGGGTGCAGGCCGGGCGGTAGTACCGCCCAAGCGCGGCACCGTTCTATCGACATCGAGGTAGTAATTCTTATACTGGGATAGGATTTCCCTCGCATCGAAGGTATACTGCGTACTGCGATTACTCTTTCCTCCGCGACCACCGCCGTTCCTCTTCCTCCCGCGAACATAAATCGTATTTGCGACTGTCGCGTGTAGCAGAAGAGGGCGTGGTTTCTGTTGACCCTTGCGTTCCGCTGTTCGCGACTGTGAGGGATCTGTTGTCACGGATTCCTGTATGGCCTCTTCAGCGGGCTTGCCGGATAATTCTTCAAGGATGGCTGGTTCTTCTCCGGCCCGACGGTTGGTCTCCTGATCGTTGCGATTCGGTTGACACTGCTTCTCCGGATCCCCGTCCTGCTTTGTCTTTTCGGGCTCCTTCTTATACTCTCCCTGTAGAAATCCAGATTCTAGGAACTTGTTCCTTAACATATCGCAGAACGGATAGAGACGAGAGGTGGGGTCAACTGGTGCGGCATGGAGAACTGTTGCGGAACGCGCTCTCGGAAGAGCATGTAGGGATTCTAATGAGATGCTGAAGGGTTCGGGAGTAGTAGACTCATCCGGGACCGAACTGTCTGTGGTTATACTGGATTCGTCTGCGCTCCTAACATCTGCCCTCAATCGCTTCAGCGCAGCGCTCTCCTCCGCCTTGCGCATCATAGCCACCAGGTCTAGCGAGTGGAAAAATAGCAATGCCTCCTCAAGACGCTCCGCCGTAGGTAGACTCATAACCCCCAGCGTGAGGTGAAGCGTACCCAAGGGACGGATCGCATCGTCCGGGATGAGCGGCTGTTGTGGTTGCGCCTGGCTCTCATCCTGATTTTGTTTTGCGTGGGAAAATGATGGAATCGAAGCTTTGAATGCGGCTAGGGAAGACTCCAGCTGTGGAAGAGAGACTTCATTGACGAGAGGGAGACAGAGAAAGTGCGTTAAGGGTGGGCGCTTTGGCCTGGCCCTATTTGCGTTCTTGTTCGGGTGGTTGGTTCTGGTCTTTTTCTCGGACATGGTGGTTTCGGGGCTCTTTGGGGCGTGATAGTATGTGCGGAGGAAGATGAGCGGCCTACTAGTAGGCAGGAGGGCTCTCATCCCGTCCTAGGCTTAGTGACTTGATGACTGAAAGGCTTGGGGCCCATCAATAATAACGCAATGCGAGATTATAGAAACCGGGGAAGACAGGTAGAAAGGACGAGCTTCCTCGGCGGAAACTATAGAAGCTCAATTGAGCTTGGCGCGATGATTCAATTACTTTTTTTTCTTTACGTAGACTAGTTGCAGAAGTGATGCAAGTAGCTTTCTCCGCTTTTCTTCATCCTCAACCTCCAAAGCCCTCTCCATCCCCAAACAATATCCCAACAACCTAGAATACACCCCATCCAACTATCCCACCGGAGCTTCGCTCAATTCACAGCAAGCCCACACCATCATGCTCTCCCGCCGCTCACCACGAGCCCTCCTCACCAGCCCCTCCACCACGTTGCTCCGCGTCGGCAGAATCGCAGCGCCCGCCTCTCGCTTCCAGTCCATCATCACCCGGCGAATCACCCCCGCTCAAGCTTTCCATTCCACCCCCGTAATTCGAAAAGGCATCTACCCGGACTCGTCCGACCCGCCGGCCCCGAAGCCGCAACCCGCCGCGCACGTTTCTGAGCCCTCGCCGTTAAGCGATCAGAAGTACCACGAGTACTCGGAGCACTACCTTAACTTGCTGCTGTCTGAGGTTGAGAATGTTCAGGAGGACGGGAGAGATATTGAGGCTGAGTATAGCGTTCGTCTTTTTCACTCCCCACGAGCCTTTTTGCTGTCTACCTGCTATTCTATTCCAAACACCCCCGCGGCCCTAACTAACTGGGTTCTATACAGGCCGGTGTCCTGAACATCTCCCTCCCCGGCGTCGGTACGTACGTCCTCAACAAGCAGCCGCCCAATAAGCAGATCTGGCTTAGTTCTCCTGTCTCCGGGCCAAAGCGGTACGACTGGGTCGTCGAGGGGGACCATATGCATGAGAAGCAGGATACGAGGCCGTTTGTTAACGGACAGTGGATTTGTCTAAGAGACGATTCGAATTTGACGGATTTGTTGAATGCTGAGTTGGAGCTGAGTCTTCCAAAGGATATTTATAGCGAGGTTGATGAGTAGTGTTGGGTGTTCCGAAGTTGGTTATTTGGGAGGAAAAGAAGGACTTGCCGGTTGAGGGTTGTGTAGGATAAGATAAAGTTAATGGCGTTTCGAGTATTCGAGTTTCATTACCAGGAGAGTGATATTTTTACTAGATATACCATGCCGGTATCAAGTATCGCTAACTCCCGCGATGCAATTATAATATACAATCGACGTTCCCGCCTCATATTCCGTGCTTCATTCAACTCCTGGCGGTCCTTGCGGAAACGGGTTTTCTTGCTCGCAGGGGCCATATCATCTTCATACCGTGATTTCTCGCACATTTTTTGCTTATTGATGACTCCGTCGCGAGTTAAGTAATACATTTTTCAAGGCCTAGCCACTTGTGCATTACTGGAAGCTCCCCGCGGCGTGCAGAATGGCGAGCGCAAAGACGAATCAATGTCCGCACGGGACATGTAGAGCCCGTCCCTTATGCGCTGGACGTACAGTAGACTCGTACAACTTGTTCATGATCGCGGATCAGGACTCTTGCGTTCCGGTATCGTCGGAGGCTAGGATCGAGTACTGCGGCCTTTTTGGGAAGCGTCTGAGGATTGCGGCCCATAAATGATCATTTCCGGTTTGATTACTCCTTCTCAGATATTTTACGCTTTGACGGGAACTGCGGACGCTTGTTGTGTGTCCTTGGGGAGATCAGACTGCAAAGGTCAGTATATGTAGACCAAGCACCGAGACAAACGGAGCACGAACAAGGTCATAAATAACCCGAATCATCAGGCTGCAACTAGGACAGACAGCTATATCCTGGCCATCTCGAAGATCGTCAATAAAAATCTCGAAACGGTCGCCACATGGGCACGGATAGTGGTAAATCTGGAGATTTGGATCGAAGGTCATGTCTTCGATTTCAATCTCGTCGTAAATCGAGATAGCGTCATCGGCCATTTTGTTCCTCGTTAAATTTCAAAGATCGTCTTTCGCGCCGACAAAAGTCTTTCTAGGTTGAAGACGGGATCGCAAGGTTCATACCATACTTGTCAAAAAACTTTTGGCGGGGTGATCAGGTGACCCGATTAATGCCCTGGTGCGTTTTAGCGTCCCAAGTATAGGTACCAGGCACAATATTCGAACAGATCTACCCATGTAGTCGCTGGATCTCCATCTTGACGTTTTCCACCTCCCTGATCAGAGATCCGTACTGGCGAGCGATATCCGCAATCTGGCCAGATTTCGTCGCCCCACTACTTCCACTGCGAGAGTTTGAATCGGCGTCTTCGTATGCTTTGAGCTCCTCCAAAGCAAGGTCTCTCTTCTCTTCTAGTCTCGTTTGCGTTTCCCGCAGGTGTTGATGGTACCGTGCAAGCGCAGCATTGACTTCTGGAGTGTGAATGTTCGCTAGAATATCCAGCTTCATCACTCTATCAAGGTTGACCATATTAGCTCTGTTTGAGATCACTTCACATCAATCGCAAAAAACGTACTTCAGCTTGCCCTCGACACCATGCGCTACTGTGGCGAGGTGTTCTGCCCTGGCCTTCATCGCACGAGCCAGTGCACCATGTTTCGCACGTTCCAGAAGGGTTACCGTTCGCTCCAGGATCGCTGCTCGCGTAGCAAGAACCTCCGCTGCGATTGCTACCATCCGTGTTCGAGCTGCAGGGAGCTCCAAGAACTGTAATTGGCGCAACAACTGCATTCTCCTGTCCAGCTGGGGTGCCAGAGGGCTCTGTCGCGCTGATCTCGTCCGACTTCGGAATTGGTTCTGGGTCCGAGGATCTTCTGCTGACTGACTTAATAGTCCACCTTTCTCTGCCGCGTTTGCAAGCTCGCGGAGGTCATGTACAGCCGACACGAGGATCTGTGAAATAGCCGGCGCCAATATGGGCAATTTGGAGTATAGCTGGTCAAAATCCGGGGCCAAAAGAGAATACGCGTCTGCCTTGTCGCCTGAGTTGCTCAGGAAATCGAGCGAGCTAGGCGGGGACTCGAGGTAGAGGCTCACGACGGCAAGAGGCTCGCGACACTAATCATGACGGGAGAACTCTATAAGCAATCCATTCACGTCACTGAGGTATAGGGAAGTAAATTGGCCTACATCATCGGGTAAGTCGGCATCTGGATCAAATGCAAGCTGTCTAAGGGTCTGCTTCTTGATTTGTTTTTTCGCATTGCGCAGCTGGCACATCCTCAAATCCTATCGATTGCGCATCAGATGCAAAGTCTCAACATATATAGACAAGGTGTTCCGCGTGGTAGACGTACGTTCAGAACATCTTTCCTTGCCGGCTGAGCTTCAATTACGCGTGTTGAGCCATCTGCATTAAGAAGAGTGGTGGTAAGCTGCTGGTACAGTCGTTTGAACTGTGGATTATCTTCCAGTACTGTCGGGTCGCACGGCGGTATCATGATTGATATTGCCACTTTCCGTACACGGCAGATATGGTGATGGTTGCAATGGTTCTCCCCTTGTCAAGAGGCGTTGCTGCAGTTCTGCAGATCAGCGCGTGTAGTGACCCCGTGACTTGCTGGTGCCTGAGGTCAACCGTAACTACTTACTCCGACTCGCAGTCTCTGTAGAGTGAACTTGGTTGGGTCTGTACAAACGCCACACATGTTACTCTGGGACGTGTATAGTACTACAAGTACTAGTAGTTATTTGCGTATGCCGGAAATCCTTTGCCTCACTGTACAGCTGGGATACTCCTCGTAAAAATACAAGCTTTATTTCTTGCTCCCATTGCCACATACCTCTCGTGTAATCATACATGCGCTCAAGGCTTTCCTTTAGTTAAAGACAAGCAAAACAGATCCCAAGTGGAACCAGAATCTCACCCTTCCCGTGAGACAATGGATGTTGCGAATGAAACAGCCCGCGGCAAAATAGAATATTCCTGCCAAACACCGCTCTGCATGGAGGAAACATCATGAACGCGATTCCCAGAAATGAATAAGAACAGACCCCTCACTAACACGCTGGAAAACGAAGACGCTTTATGTACAAGAAATGTCAGCGCCTGATACTTGAACCAGGCCTGACTGTCGAGAAATGGTAAAGGGGAAGAGGTTAGGTAGGGGTCAACGGGTAATAAGGTGCCGAGCGTAGAATGAAGCTTGCAAAGACTCGATATAAAGCCAGGCGGCGGGAAGCGAGAGGGCGCAAGAGGTAGACGACGCGAAAACGGACCATAGGGGAGAGACTGAGCCGGTCATCGCAAGCACCGCATGAAGACACAACAGCAAATCAATATAGCAACTGTTTACTCTTCCTCGCTCTCCTCCGAGTCATCCTCAGAATCACCACTGCTATCATTGGCTTCGACTGAAGGGACTGGGTCAGGTGAGCGGCCGCCACCTCCCCCTTGGAAACGAGAAAGGTTGCTTTCGAGCATGTTGATCTGCGCCTCCTGCTCATACTTGCTCATGGGCTTGTTCTTTTTTGGCTTCGGTGGTGCAGCGTTCGATGCAATAGGGGTTGACACCTCCTCATCATCATCGAGGTCGGGTACATTCTTCTTTACGAATTTAAGGAGCATCACAAGCACATCATTGGGGAGCTCGTCAATGTCGAGTTCAATCTCCGTCTCTTGAGTACCCTGAGGAAACAATCAGCATTTCGGATAGTCACGCGGAAATAGATGAAGAACGTAAAACATACCTTAAGAGATGGGACATTACTCTGGATGATTCGAAGTGCTTCTTGCATCTTCTTATCAGGGAGATTGCTGATTCCGTTCGATATGATCTGCTTCTCGTGGTACGACACATAGCGCTGTTTCTCCGGTCTCGACGACTTGGTGCTCTTCTTGTCCTTCTTAACTGTGCTTGAAAGCCCAGTTTTCTTGGTGTCTTTCTTCTTCGATTTGGCCTTCTTTGCGCCCGGTGAACTTTTCTTCTTCTTTTGGGTCATCGCTTCCAGCTGTTGGGACATTTCAGCGATCTGTTTCTTCAGCCTATTGATTGCCTCCTCTTCTTCATCATCACTCCCTGCATCGTCGTCTTCGCTCTCCTCTTCAGAGGAATCCACACTGTGGTGTTCAGTCTGAGGGTCGTGATGGGCCAAATAGCGCTCCTTCTGTGACCACTTCGAGTTGAAGAGTTCTTCAAATTTCTCACCAGCCGAGTAGGTTGGATCGCCCTTGAGGTTGAATTTGAAGCAATTCTTGATGATTTGGCGTATGTCGGCTTCGAATTCTTTCGCGTTCTCGTACTGGCCTGTATTCAGCTTGGACTGGACTGTGGAAAGATCCATGGGCTTCTTGATGATGCTGTGATATGTGGGAATGTTCAGGGCGACCGGATCAACAGGAACATAGAAGGGAGCGGCATAGAAATAGTGTTTAGGCTTGTGCAGTTCATCCAAAACTTCCTGGCAGAATTTGAGCTCCCATTGGTACTTCTTCTTCTTCGGTTTCGTGGAATAAGGAAGATCGCGCTTGGGAGGGTGGATAGAGCGCTTGGGACGACCGTCTGCGTTGGTAGAATCCCGCCGAATAAGTGGTAGTCCTTCGGGTCCGAGCGCGAAGGTCGTAGCCTGCGGCGAACCACCTGTTGCCCGTGCGGGAGCCTGTCCAATAGAGGTTCGAGGTTCCCGACGGGCGGCTGATGTCGCGGATGATGACTTCTTCGGCTTCTTCTCCTCAATCTCAGTAGACTTAGGTAGATTCGCCATCTGCCTGTCGAAGGTCGTCTTAACCCTCTGGCCTTCAATAGAGACCAGATGATCGGGCCCGTTGAACGTCAGCGCATTTTGCACCATGAGGTGGACGTCATCTACGACGCCCTGTGGTCCCTGATATATGTTGTTTTTTAATTTCTGTTCAATAGTACCGAGATCCATGGGCTGCTTGATGACCTGAGGATAGTGTGGCACGTTCAACTTAATTGGATCAACAGGCTCTTTGAAAAACCGCGCTAGGGGCATGCGCTTCAAACTTTGAATCGACTTGAGAAGAAATTTGTGTTGAAGCTTCGTCATAGTGGCGTCGCCAACCGTAGCCGTCTCCATATGTCCTTCCGTCGCTGGGGTCGGCAAATTTGGAGCCTTGAATTCGCCCAGCGCGCCAGTATCGATCTTCGCGCGTTTCGCAGAAGGTTCCTCGTCCGGTTCTGCATCACGTTCCCTGGAGAGTTTTGTGGGGGAGGCCGGAACATCGGGGGCGTCTCGCATTTCCTGATCGACTTCAGACTGTGGTTGTGCAGCCGGGGTGGCCGTAACAGAAGCACTTTGCGGAGAAGCGCCAGTGGGAGGATGGTGAGGAAGCTCAGTCTTCACGGGGTGCGTTACTTGCGGTGATTCGAGATTCGTTGCGGTATCAGAAGGTGGTTGTGGTGCGCTCCGTGGGGCGGGTGTACCATGGGGGCTAGTGTTGTCTTTGTCGACGCCGTTGGACGGCTGTGTGGAAAGGTCGCTACTGGGAACTTGACTTTCCCCCGCCACTCCTTCCTTGTCCTGAGCGTCCACATCAGGGGGTCTATTCGGCGAAGTATTGGCTTCCGCAGCCGGTGATTTAGGGGGGGATGTGGCAGTGACCACGCCATTCTGTTGACCGGAGCCATGACCGTTCATAGCAATGACATCGAAGTCCTTCTTCGTGGCTTCTGTTCCGTTGACCGATGGTGTGGGATTAGGATCAGTTACCGGCGGCTGGATTCTGGGCGGACGTCAGCAAACTGGGCGTGAATGCATCTCAACAGAGTAGGGTAAGTACGTACGGAGCTCGGCCGGTGTCAGACGACGAGTCTCCATTCGGCGACGGCGGCAGTTGAGGCTTTTCCTCCTTTAACACAGAAGGCGCCTCGGGGGGCGGCGTCGCCATGAGGTTGTCTGGTGTTAATTATGGGCCCTCCCGTCGATGGGAAGAGGGCGCAATACGAGTATCTAACGGGTGGCGAGGCGAGCAGTAGAAGCCGGTCCCAGCTATCAGGGATGGTTAAGAAACAACACCAACAAATATCAGTGGATGAGTAAAGTGCGCTACCAGACTAACTGTATCGATTCGAAGCAGCGGCGAGAATACCCGATTAGATGACAGAAGACGCTAGAGAGATCGCAGGCCTAGCAGTCACAGAGGCAGCGATGCGACGAAGACTGAGGGGGGATACAAGGTAAAAAAAGGACGGGGGGGACCGCAAGCCGGAAGTGGAGAATGCGACAGGTATTTATCTTGCCAAGAGGCGGAAGGCTTGAGTCACGTGAGAGTGACGTATGACTCAGCAAGATCAAAGGGGAAAGTGCGAGGTGATGAGGTGCAGTGAGAGAGTTCCAAGTTTGAAGTAACAACTGGGAGTTTCACGTGCCAAACCCAGAAAGTCAGATGAGGTTATCCTGTATAGAGGAAGTGAGAAAGGACCAAGCATCCAATCTCTCTCTGATATCTCCTTCCAGATAAGAAAACTGAAAGGTAAGCTTTGTTTGCTGGTGTGGCTGTGTGAAGCTCTGGAACGCGAAATAAGAACACGCTAAGTCATGAGATAAGAGAAGGAGGAAATCAAGAAGGCGGTGAGACTAGGCAGAGTCAGACAAGGGGTGGTGGGAGGCGGTCAGGTAAGAAAAAGACGGGTAAAAAGGAATTCCGCAATCAGGTCCAGAAACGAAGACTGAGAAAATCAGTCTGGGTGGGAGAATCCTTAAGTACGACCGGCGCGTCGCGCTGCTGAAAAAATCCATCGGAGCCACTAGTCCCAATTATTCTAGCTCAAGCCATTCAGCAGTTCTTGATTGGCTGCGGTATGACGCGTTCTGAAAATCGTCTCATCCTATTGGGCGTGGCCCACTTTGCTGTGGGCCCCTCGTACCGTACCAAATTCCCCTCTGTCGGGAAGCCAAAATTAAAAAGAGAGAGAGAGAAGAAAATAAGCACAGGGAAACAGGACGATCAAACAAGCTGGATGGATTAATCATAATATCATTGCCAAACTTCGCCATGGAAAAGAAGAATGTAACCTGGCAAATTAGTATTGCTGAATCAAGGGCACTTTATCAAACGCACTGCTTTCCAACACGGAAAGTAGAACATGTCCAAAGTCTTTAGGCAGTCATGATCGTGTTTATGTTTTGGACGTGAAGTATGAGCATTGTTACCTAGGAAAGGCGGTATGTAGACGTTGCATGTGCTGATCCGCTGACGCCAGAAGCCCCAGGGTTGAGCCCTAAGCCCTCCCTTGCTTCCGCTACGGCGTTAGTAGTATACAGCCGCTGGCTCGATGTTGAAGTTGGCCAAGCCTTGCCTTTAAGACGGCCAACTGTCAGACTGGAGCGACTGAGTATAATAAATGGCCGTAGTCCGGATGGACTGAAATCAAGGTGAGGGTGTCTCCGTGACAACACATAGCTGGAGCTAACCTCTCTGACTGTACGGAGTAGATGGGGGGAACCAGCGTCGACGGCGCTTAGTAGCCGTAAGCCCGGCCAGAATCATCACACCATGATGCCGGTCCACTCATCAGGTTTCCGAGACAGAAAGAGGTGTCCCAGGATAGACGTCGACGAGCATCTGATGAGACATGCACATGCCAGAGCAAACGCCGGCACTCGTGGCCGGGTGAGAGAGCGGCTGGCTCTTCCAAGAAGAATGTGAACATGACCTGCATGAGGGGGTCTGCTCCGACCCAAGTGCAGAGTTCCCCAAGTTGTTGATGGGAAGATTTGAGTAGGATGATGAATACCTAGCAACTAGTAGTAGACTGGTAGATACTGGACAGAGCACCGTGATGGAGAAAACCCAAGGACCTTGAGCCCGAATGATTAGATAAGACAGATCCACTCCAGTCCTTCCGACTAAGCCGTAACAGGCAAAGCGCATAAACCGAACTGGCTCTACAGAACTTTTTTTCTCACTGCTGCCAAATGGAAAGACCGACTGCCAGCACCCAATCTATCCAGGTGTCGCTCCTAGTCGACCATTGACGAGCACTCTTTTGCATCATCTGGCGTCCGTACTTGCGACCTTCTCTTCTACTTTTCCCGATTGGACGGCTCGTACACCTGGTTGAAAATGGGCAAGAAATCGTCCCAGAAGCCGGTCTCGAAAGTTTCCTCCGCTGCATCGCTAGCAGTAGCCGACTTCACATACACAGGCAATAA
This sequence comes from Aspergillus egyptiacus, assembly GCA_025688805.1. NCBI lineage: Eukaryota > Fungi > Ascomycota > Eurotiomycetes > Eurotiales > Aspergillaceae > Aspergillus > Aspergillus egyptiacus. The sequence continues at coordinate 19,338 of MU628732.1, forward strand.
GTCGTCGATTTTGAAGGCGTCATTTGCTCCGTCGGATTATCAATTGGCCTTATTCGCCTCGGTAATTCAGGGTCTCGATGGTCAAAACCTGCGCATTCATGATACGAACACCGGTCGGTTACAATGTGAGCATGTTCTAGGCCCGAAGGAACTCGTCACGTCCTTGGACTGGGGCTACTATCCTGGTCGGAAAGAACAGTCTAAGAAGAAGAGGAAGCGCCACTCAGACATCAATGGTACAAACGATGGACTCGACCAGGGCGATGTAGTTGTCGCCTTCGGTACCAACACCTCCGACATCCGCATGTACTCGCCCGCCGAAGACAAGATTGTCGGAACTCTTACGGGTGGACATACCGGTGGTGTAAGGGACTTCAAGTTTACTGCTAATCGGCCTCAGGAGGGTTGGAGTATTGGTGGAGATCATAGACTTGTTCAGTGGGATCTGGTCACCGGCCAAAGGACAAAGTGAGACCGACCTCTAGTCTATTGTGTGCGACTACCTCACTAATTGTTATCGCAGAGTGATTAACCTCCCAACCTCCACGGTATATACCACACTGTCGCGCCCGCTTCAGGCAAACCCTCCCGTCATCTGTGCTTCTCAGACTCCATATATTATCAGCACGGAAGACGAAACGCCCATAACATTTCCGGCTATGCGGAATTCAATACAGACTGTTATAAGCTCCTCAAGAGACTCCGCTTTCGATGGACTGTTCCTGGCCTCCGATAATGACCGCTATATTAATGTGTTTGATCCGGAAACTCGGCAGCTTACAATGAACCTTGTCGCCGAGAGGGAAGTGAGCTCACTGTCGCTGTATACAAAGCAAGAGGCGGATCCCAGTCTCGCGCTAGAGAAGCAGGTTCTTGCGGCTGTCACTCAAGATGGTTCCATTGAACTATTTGCGCGACCATTCATCAGACCGCGCGATTCGAAAAGCCCCAAAGCCTCCAACAGTTTGAAGGCGCGATCCATGCAAATGACCAGGCGAGCAGAAGCTTCTCTCAAGATCACGAATTCAGACGCCTCGAACGATCTCGTTCCTGTTATTTCTGTATCCTTCCAGGGCCCGGATATGCTGGTTGCTTGGGCTCATGGCGGCATAGTCCCGCTTTTTGAACGAGTACGATGGCTAAATGAGGAAACAGAGGAGTTAGCATTCACCGGCGTGAAGACCATCGTAAAGAGTAAATCCAGCTCGATCCTTTCTTCGGTAACGACAAACGGAACGAAGAACACGAACGAAAGCCATGTCAACGAGAACAAGGCCGTCGTCGAGCAAGGAAACCTAGCGGATGATGATTTTGACATGGAGGACTCTAAAGCTGATGCGGTTTCGGTGAATGACAGCGAAGTGGATTCAGAGGACGATGACGAACTCGAACAGCAAAAGACAAAAGAGACACAGAATGACGAAGCCGAGAGTGACGTAGAGATGGAGAACGCCGTAGAGGCGAGGCCGGAAGACGACGAAGAAGATGAGGAAGAAGCAGGCGAGCCGACATTCGGAGAACTCATGAGAGCCCACGCCGCGGAGGAAATTGATGTCGAAGCCGAACTAGAAGATGACGTCCACACGAGATCCTTGATACCCGGGAAACCCATCACAACAGTTCAACAAATTCCTTCCGGTGTATCTCTGGCAACTGTCCTCACACAGTCTCTCAAGACAAACGACAACGATATGCTAGAGGCCTGCTTCCACACAGGTGATCCCGCCACAATCCGAACCACTATTCAACGCCTAGACTCTCCTCTTGCCGCCACTCTCCTCCAGAGGTTAGCGGAACGCCTTTCCGCTCGCCCCGGTCGGTACGGCCATTTGCTCGTTTGGGTTCAGTGGACATGTATCGCACACGGTGGCGCATTGGCCGGCAACAAGGAACTCTTGAAACAGATGTCCACACTATTCAAGGTGATGGACCAGCGCTCGTCCACCCTACCCTCCCTTCTTTTACTGAAGGGTAAGCTAGACATGCTGGACGCCCAGCTCGGTCTCAGACAATCGCTCCGCGAAACTGCAGACCATCTCGAGAGCGAAGACGAGGAGAACGTCATCTACGTCGAAGGATATGATGACGTTGAAGACGACAGCGACGCAGACGTTACCAAGAACACCGAGACCCCTCGCACCAAGGCAATTCGCGATCAAACAGACATATCCATGATCGACGAAGACGAGGAAGGAAGCGATGACGACGAGGAAGAAGATGAGGATGATGAAGAGGAAGCCGGCAACATCCTCGACGTCGAGGCCGAGGAATCCGCCGGATCTTCAGACGCCGAGGAGTCGCTGGGCGGGGACGAAGACGACGATGAGGATGATGACGCCGACAGCGCGGCGTCTATGGAGGATTTCATCGCCGATACGGAGGACGATTCAGACGCAGAGGACCTCTCCCGACCACCGCCGTCCAAGAAGCCCAGGAGATTAAGTCAGGGGGCCGGGAAAGGGAAGAACAAGGCCGGGTCAGGAAGGAAATAGACTACTAACCTAGATTTAATACCCTTGTTCTTCATGCACAAACAGCCTGGGTTTTGTTTGTTTTCTGTTTCCTTCCTTTTTATTTGTACCCTTTCCATTACATGTGCATACAAAAAGTATAAGAGGAAGGCAGTGTCTCATTGTCTCTTTTTCCCATTACTGTCTTCGTCCGGTTGTCTTATATTTTGGTGTCCTATTATCAGGACCGGTGTCGATCACAGAGGTTCTGAACCCTTTGTGCCTACTATTCTTGCATCTACTTGAGCTGGTTCTGTACCCATACACCATGAATGGACGTCTGCTTTCTCCATATTTGGTCTTGCTTTGATCGGGCTTTTGCTGGGACAATCGTGAGAATGTGGGACACGGTAAAGTAGGTACCTTATAATATCAAACACGCCCGTTCTAGCGATAGTTTGACCAACTAGTAGCTTACATCATAGTCCTGGTAAGAATACTCCAAGTGACACAGTCCCAAAGGGCTCTCACGCACCGGTTTCAGACGTGATTAACGAATGATTTCGCGTCCCGGATTCTCGAGCCCCTCAAGTCCTTCGAGGATTTCGCTACCCCCGTAGGGCCCAGACGCTGAGGACTTATGTTTTCTTGATCCGCTCCAGACCTCATGGAACTTGACACTCTGGTCGCTAGACGCTACTATGATACATCCTTCTTCCACAGTCCGGGAGCACCAAAGACCCCCTTCTTTAGCCCTGGGGCGCACAACCACGCGCCCTATCAGACGCCGAGACGATCCGTTCCGATCTGGTCGCAAGCTCTGGTAGATTTGTGGGCCAGGGGAAGGCTCTTCCGGGATATCTAACCCATCATAAAGAAATGCTGGGGTTCGTCCAGGATAGCTGACAGCGCAGAGTGCACGTCCGCAGTCAATAACAGTGTCATTGGCAGGCCTGTCCCAGCTAGTACCATGAGGCCCCCAAGGGATTGCCGAGATTTGCTCACAGCTTGGCCATGCAAAGACGGCGATGCGGAACGGATGTTCAGGCTGTGCGAACCCGAAGGTTGCAACCAGCTCTCGCCGTGTCTTGCTCCAAATCAAACTTGTAACCTGTGCGTACACGTTGATTGTAGCCAAGCATGCTCCAGAGGGAGTGTGAAAGAAGTGAATAGCTCGATCGTTGGAGCCTCCGCCAGTGGCCAGAAGAGATGGCTGCCAAGGAGCGAACGCAATAGCTTTAACGGCGGCAGCATGTACCAACCTATGTTTTTGACGGTTCGAAGGGACAAAAACAGTTCGGTCGCCACCGGTCATGACTGATCCAGTATGAGTCAAGACTGAGGGCAGGGACGAAGATAAGGACCTAGTCCGCGAAGTAGTCCAGGTCGGAAGCAGATTGCTCAGGAGATTGCGCTGGTTAAAGAGCCGCCGGCTGGCACTTGCAGCGAAGCAAGAGAAGGAATTCGGGCAGCTCATGCCTTCATGGTGGCATTTTTGATGCGGCAAGCAGGATCTGGAATTAACCCCAAGATCTCGTGCAGGGATAATCTCGGAGAGTTCAAAGAGTAAGCACACGTTGTCATTGCCGCCAGATGCTAGATAGGCACCATCCGGAGACCAAGCGATGCCACAGATTTGCTGCGTATGTGCGGAAATTTTGGCAAGTAAAGTCACCCTGCCATGCCATCCAAAGCGATCCCGTGCTTCTTCGGATGGCCATTCTACTGAATAGTACCAGATATTACCGAGATCGTCGCCCACAGCAAGATCTTCTGCATCAAGCTCGAGGTCCTCGAACCTCTCGGACAACCTTCGGGATTTCGTCTGTTTGAATGCGACACATGTAATGGTGCTTGAATGGCTGATCTCAAAGCGCACTTCAGAATCGAACGTGCTCCATAGACTTAGCATACCCGACTTCCTACCCACAGCCAGGATGCTCCTACCGCCATTCTCGGATGAAAAGGATACGGAAGTCACATAGTTTGAGGGGTCCTGCTCGCCGAAGGGAGGATGCTGTACGCCGAAAGCTTCAGACCACAGGTAAACGCGATGGCCCAGCCCGACAGCGAGGGTTCCAGCAATCGGAGAGTATGCCAGTGTTGAGCAGTAGAAGTCATCCCGCAGAAGGGGCGCATCCAACGTCCGGAACGGAAGACTTGGGACTATGGTGTCGTTGTCCTTCGCAGGGCTGGCTGCTTCCCCTATACATCATTTACCAAGTCAGTTTTTCCGCGCATGTGACGTTAAAAAGGAGTAGCTGGCCGCCCGATGCGAAAGGCTCGATACTGTAGTCTGACTACCTCGTATGTAGCATTGCCGGTATTCTCGCGGTTTACATGGCTGCCCTGTTTTAGGGAGCACATGAACGTGGAACATGGGTGTCTGAAAGAGTGTTTGCATCAGAGGGGGGAGAAAAGGAAGGGGACCATGGGAAGATAAATCGCGAAGTGACCATGAAATGAGACCACATCAGAAGCAACCTGCGTCCCACTTACATCGGCTACGTTCTACCCTCCGCCAGGCGTTGTCTTTCCAGACAAATGGGGAGAGCTGTTCATATGCTGGAGAAGAAGGGCTGGGTAGCGGGTCGAGCATGGAGGCAAGATTGGAGTTGTTAAGGACTCTTGCTGCAGGATCAAGATCTAGGGCAAGGGCAACTCTCGATTCGTAAGCGATACGGTCCTCCGCCGGAGAGCGAACCTGCGGTAGAAACTTTGCCGTGTACATCGGGGCGGTTGTCCCGCTCGCAAGTAGACCGATGTGGCCATCCGAGGCTGCTGTTGACCGTCTGCCTAGGGCAGCTGAAGAACCACCAACTGCCCAGACTCCGCCATTACTCACTCTCCTAGAAGCGTCTCTGGCTGCAGGAGAGCCTGCCCTTGAGGGGATTGTCGGATCTTCCACCAAATGGGGACCATATTGGGGGCTGACGACACGACTAGCTCTCGTTGCACTCTTCGAACTCCGAGCTTTCTTGGGCGTGAATGGGTCATCCTTTGGTGAGCGATGACGGAAGAGTTTCTCCTCGGGTGACAGATCCTGGGGATCCCTGCCAATTCTATATGGAGTAGAGGGAGCTGAAACTGGGTTCCTCTGTGGGATAAACCTGTCCGGCGATGTTGGGCTCCTAGAGGCTCTCCGTGTTCGCGCAGGCCGTTGGCAGTCTCTCGCCTTCTCACGGCCCCGGGCCGACGAGGTTTGCAGAAGGGTAGAATCCGGCTTTAATGTCGTTGGTCCAATCAGATAGTCACTGTCTGGTGGCTGCATAGTTCCAGTGAGAGCTGAGTAAACTGACATTGGTGTTTCGTGTCCCGTAGAATCCGACATTGAAGCAGGAACTGAAAGAAGGCGATTACTGGCATATCATGTTTTTTGTCCCGGGGGGGCAGAAATCAATCACTGAACCACTCAGAATACTTGAATGGAAGCGCGCGGATAATGATTGCAAGAGGAAAGGCGAGTGTTGTTCAGGATGAATGCAGTATATATAGTCTGAACAACGATATATCCAAGTGAAAGGAGTGGACCACAGACGGAGCCTTCAGCCTCCAATAATAAGACTATAGACTCGCCCAGCGACAAGTAGCGCTCGTCTGCTGGATAAATCAAGCGATAAAAAAGTAACGCCCAGCAGGAGGTCTCATCATGGAGTCCTGCAACAGTTGGTTGTAAGGGAACGCAGCACGTGACTGGCCTGATCAGGAAGGTGCGATTCTGCGATGCACCTACCTAACTCAGCCAGGGGCCCGGACCAAGCCCAGGACGCTTCCACCTTCGACATCCTATTTGAAGCCAGCAACCTTTCGCATTTCCCGACTTTGTCCGACTGGCTACTCATATTACAGGCAAAGGGAAGAGCGTCCGGGACTCCCACGCACTTTCCCAAAGGAGCGCGCTTGCAAAATGAGTGTAATGGTTCCTCTGCAACCCGCTAGGCTCGGCTGTGGTTAACGATAGCTCGGCAGCATGGCATTCCGCGCCACAGCTCGCTCGAGGCGACCGGAGAAGCTCGTCAACAGGAGCTCCTCAAGATTGAAAAATATCGTGAATTGGACCATGTTGTTCGAGAAGAGGTAGATTGGAGATGATCACGACGTCTAAGCATTAGGCACAGCCCGCTAATCTAGCGGAGTAGATCGCCCGGGATCAATATACACCAGAGACGTTACAGAAGCTATCCGAGCTGCTGAAGAAAAATCCGGAATATTACACCGTGTGGAATTACCGACGCCGAGTGCTCCAGCATGCGTTTTCACAGGCAGTCTCTGAAGTACCCAACGAGGCGGCCATGGATCGAATAACGACACTGATCAAGACAGATTTGCAATTTTTAATCCCCCTCCTGCGTAGTTTTCCCAAGTGCTACTGGATCTGGAATTATCGCCTGTGGCTCCTGGATGAAGCAAAACGCCTACTCCCAAGGGCCACTGCTCGTAAACTATGGCAGGAAGAACTTGCATTAGTAGGCAAGATGCTCAGTTTGGATAGCCGCAACTTTCATGGTTGGGGCTACCGACGGTTTGTGGTCGAAACCCTCGAGACACTCTCTCCAGCGCAGGAGAGTGAGAAGAGCTTGACCCAGGCGGAATTCGAATATGCAAAGAAGATGATTGGCACCAACCTCTCCAATTTCTCTGCATGGCATTACCGCACCAAGCTTATCCAGCGCTTATTGAACGAGAGATCAGCCAGTGACGAGGAGCGAAGGCGGATGCTCGATAACGGTACGTAATCCTTCTTGACAAAAGGTTGAACAAAGAAACAACGAGAAGACCAAAGTGAATGTCATTGACGAAGAGTATCCCCGACAGAACTTGAACTCATTCATCGTGCACTGTGTGATCCATACGACCAGTCATTGTGGTTCTATCATCAGAACCTGATGTGTGTATTTGACCCGACAAAGTCAGAACAGACGATGGCACCGAACTTGACCAAAGCAGAACGCTTGGAATATCTTCACCGGGAGATCGAGGAAATCAAGGAGATGCTGGACGGGGCTGAAGACTGCAAGTATCTATACCAAGCGCTCATTGACTATACCCTGCTAGCTGCCAGGGTGGAAGGGAGGACGCCAGACGGGGAACAGAAGGCGCAGGTGTCGAACTGGCTGTCGAAACTGAAGAAGCTTGACCCTCTGAGGGCCGGACGGTGGCTACAGTTGGAAGTGTCTCTTTCCTGCTAAGTAGTAAGGACCCCTCAGGCGATCATCCCTTGCATGCATGGGGCTTTTTGTGTATGTAGATCAAGGTACGGAGACACATATTATTCCTTGTTTATGAGCCCCTTTTGCATCGATAATAATTTT
>MU628733.1:0-26948 GCA_025688805.1 Aspergillus egyptiacus
ATCCCATCCGTCATGGGGGTTTGTGTTTGTTCTCTTCTTCTCCCCCATTATCGCATACTGTGTCACGAAAGATGGGTCTGGAATTGGCTCCAGCAGCAGTCGTTGGCTGCCCTGTTTCTCCTGGTGAGTAAAGTCGATGCCTGCTTAGTTATTTTATCACTCGTGCAAGCCGACCGACACTTCGAATTCTGCCAGGGCTGTGCATGTGTTATCCACCGACTTTACCTCCATCCCTGGTCGAAATATCCAGCTCCCTGATTAGCAGCCGTCACCAACAGGTATGCCGCTTTCTATATCTGGCCGGGGGATTCTCATATCCAGAATCGACGATGGCATGAACAATACGGTGCGGATCACCCGCCCTCTAACTGCTTGATAACTACTACCTAGCCAAGTCCCTTCCTCTCGGCTTGGCTGACTGTGGCTTGTATGCAGGGAATGTTGTCCGATTCCGACCCAATGCCGTCTGATTCAACACTCACACGGGCATGGGGACCATCTATGGCACCCACGCCAATGTACGGAAATTCGAAGCCTATGCCTCGATGAGCGCCAGTAGACGGACGGCCAACACCGTTTCAGCCATCGACAAGACCATTTATGGATTCAAGCGCTGAGTCCTCATCCAGGTCTACTCCAACTGGAATCTAAAGGCGATTGAGGAGCGCGTGCTGGCCAACGTCCACGGCTTCACCGGTCTTCTGGGTGTGACTGGAAAAGAGAGCCAACTGAACCGCGAGGCTGATGATGATAGTGTTGGCGGTGGCTGGGGACCGACGAAAATATGGAGTTTGCCTGTAACTGGTTGACATTTGACCTAGCGCGCAGTCGCCTGAGAGCGACATCAGGCAAAAGGACATGTTCTACACGGTGAGGAATACCACTGATCCTAAGACTGGTGCGGTCTTTAGCCGAAAGGATCTCTGGCTGGAGTCGATGCTTGCGCTGGCCGACGGTACGCTTCAAATCCTTTCCACCTGCTCCCTCCTCGTTTACTCTCTCTCTCTCTAATTGATGGATGTTCGAGTTCAGAATCCGACACCACCTCGGCCGCAATGTGTGGTACCTTTTTCTATTTGACCCATCACCCGGCGGCCCCTCAAGTGACTCACCGCGAAGTTCGAGCGACATTCACTCACGAAGAGGAGATCTCCATCTACACCCTCCACCGCAACGCTCGCTACTCCACTGCGCCCGACGAGTTCCGCCATGGGCGGTAGATCGTCGACCCGAGCACAGTTGTCGATGAGGAACAGATCAGTACTGCAAAGTTAGGATTTGTCCCTTTATCATCGGTCCCCGCTCCTGTGTAGTATAGCGGCTAGCCTGGGCGGAATGAATGTCACCATTGCGTGGACATTGTTTCAATATAATATGTGCTTGTCTCCGGATACGGTGTGCTGCCATGGGACTCTCAAGGGGGCTGAAGTTGGGGGGAGGTGCGAGTATCCCTTCCAGGTTTGGTTGACGTCCGCAGTTAAGAGGCCGCTGGTGCAGTTTCGACCGGGGCGGAGTACACGATCATTTGAACATCGGTAATATCTGCGTAGGGCCGTAGGCCCACAGTAAGCAGCTGTTAATTATACTGGATAAGGGAGCGAGTCATGTACAGTGGTAGTCTACCGTATCCCATGGATCTAGATTCCCCGGGGGCGCCTCAGAATATGCCGATCGACGAGTGTGCAGGTGCTGATATAATATACCTAATTATTGTACCGTAACCCAGCAGAACTTTGGACCCAGTTGGACGGAATAGGATTCAAGTCTTGCGGTCCGGGTGGCGACCACTACTTGATTCCATGGATAGACTATCAAGATCGATCTACATAAGATGATACTTAAGTAGGTAGATGGAGATCGAGATGGAGAGTTGAAGACGGAGATGGGAATGCCACCGGAAAATCTCCGGACGCCACCAATTGCTTAATCCGATCGATCCGTTCCCATCTCTTCCCATGGTCTTGGAATCTCCTGTCAAACAAATCACAATTTGCATTCCCCTGCCTGAGATCCGGAAAAAGAACCTGTGAGAGGTTGTTAAACATGATTCATGACCGATCTTCACTTTTGAGTTTTGCTCCCTTCCTCTGGGATCGCTATGAACCTGTCCACGGACTGCCCCCTGTCAAAGGCTGTTTCTCTCGGCCTTCTCTCGAGGAATACGACAGTCGATGATGATGGCAAGTGGGCTAATTATTCCAGAATTTCCCTTTCCGGCGAATGCTATAATACTAAAAGAATATAGGTAAATATTAACAGGGTTATAGCCCTTCCCTGTCTATCTCGCGCCTTGGAGGAGTATCTGGGGGAGCGGGTAAAAATCCCACCCCAGCAAGGAATTCAGCGCCTCTCCTGACAGCCATTTTCAGCCGTAACAGGGTGTCAGGGTCACCATCGTTTTGCCGAGGCCTCCCCGCCACTCGCTCATTCTTCTGCAAGCCTCCAATCATATCTTTGAGTGGCCAGAGTGGGTGCTGCTCCCGTGCGGCTTCGATATCCGCACCGACAAGAGCCATCCAAGATGCCAGACTGACTCCTTTCAGTGCGTACCCCAAATCCTCCAGTATGGCCCAGAAATCCCTCCACGCCATGCCATCCGCAGCATATCTTTCCCCGGAAATGCCAATCTTTGTGCCTAGTGCCGCGTCGACGATTGCCTCGGCTGTGGTAGTGACATCGGAAACGGATAGCCATCCCTCCGCGTCCTCGGCATTGTATACACCTAGTTTGATGCAAGTTGCCGTCAGCCGCCAGAGGTAATCAGTAGTGTTCGAGTATCCCTCTGTTGGTGTTCCGATCACCCAGCCCGGGTTTAGAACAGCGATATTGTTGCCCGCTCCAGCTGGGCTACAGTAGCCTCCAGAGAAATTGCGGGCTGCAGCCCGCCTGACTACGATTTCGGAAACCAACTTAGTCTGGCTATAGGCGATGGCATCGGGAGCGGAGAGTTCCGTCACCACATCTCTCTCTTCACAGGACTTCCATGGTCGACCGCCCGTGATATAGAGAAATCTCGTCCAAGGGCATTTGACTGCGGCGAGCAGCAATTCCATCGTTGATCCCACGTTGGCGGCCTCTAGGATGTCGTAACTTTTCGTCCAGTGCACGGCGGCGCCGTTGTGTATGATGGCGTTTATCACTCGACTGCGGGTAAGAGTATCCCAGCGCGTTGAGTCAAGCCCGAGCTTTGGTAAAGAGAGGTCGCCTTGCCAGACCCCTAACTTCTCTGCGTGTTGATCTGTCCACCAGAGTGCCTCCTTGGCCTTCGTGATTGTCCGGTGTCTGGCCGCGTCATCCGTATCTCCACGGACAAGACAGATGACACGGCTAACTTGCCGATGTTCGAGAAGCTGGCGGAGGATTTGACTGCCCACGAAACCGTTGGCGCCCGTCAAAAAGACGGTAAAAGACCCATCAGCCCTATCAGTAGGTGGAGGAGTAAGTTGTATGTTATTAGTGGCTGTGAGTGCCTGTTGGGCAGCCAGTATTCTAGAGTCATGTCGGTTGATTTCCTCCATGAGGTCGATACGAGCTGAAGGGGCCCCAACAGAGAAAGAGTCGTCACCGTCTGTCTGACGACGGACTAAGTACTGGGCCAGGCTCCTGATACTGGTCGCCTTGTCCATGACATACTGCATTCCGACTTGAACATTAAAATGGCGTGCAATGAATGATGTGAGCTCCATCATATTCACCGAGTCCAAACCAGACAAGTGTAGAAACACATCCTCAAATCCACTGTGCGTGTCTGGTTCTCCGTCGGTGGCCGATGACGGTTTATCCCGGACCCATGACGGACGCATGGAATTCACCTTCTGAGCCAATGTATACGCGGGCTGCTCATCCTCCGAGATCAAGCCACCCAGAGAGGAATCACAGGGGAGAGATGGTTCAGACGTCTCGAACACATATCCTCCTCCGTTTCGGAGCAATGCCTGCCCAATCTCACGAAGCCGTTTGCGATCTACCTTGCCCGTCGCAGTTAGTGGAAGCTCCTGCATCGAAAGAAAGACTTCAGGCACGATCGATAGTCGATGAAAGAGCCTTTTCTTGGCCAGATCGGCCATGGGATATTGCTTCGGAGTAAGAGGTGTTTCCTCGCGGGCCGCCGTGCGATCGTTACCGAGGTGGATGAAGGCTACCAACACCGGTTTTAAATCTCTGTCCTTTTCAGGCACAACGACTTCGGCCACCACCTGGATCGCCTTTGTTGGCAAAGAGGCTGAAACATGGTACTCGATATCGCCGAGTTCCAAGCGCTGACCTCGGATCTTGACCTGGTTATCCTTGCGACCCATGAACTTCAGGCTCCCATTCTCGTGGTATTGCACCAGATCACCGATCTTATAGAGACGGCCACGGCGGCCAGGATGCCTGCGCGAGCCCACGAGCAACCATTCCGGGTCTTCAACAAATGCTTCTGTTGTCTTGCTTGGAAGATTCATATAGCCTACGCCAACAAGGGGTCCCTCGAGGAGTAATTCACCGGTGCATCCTGGTGGTAGGAGGCGATTGTGGTCCTCTGGATGTACAATCCAAGTCATTAAACCCGCACCTTTTCCAATAAGGGTGGCCTCGTCTGTGCTTGACGCACTAGCGTTGATTGTACTTATCGATGTACACTCAGCGGGTCCGTAGGTGTTTATCACACGGACATTGCTGAGCTCCCATCTCTCAATATCCCTCCTTGTCACAGCTTCGCCGAGGAGGATCAATGTCTTGAGGTCGTATACTGTCGCTGGGTCAAGCAGACGTGCTACCGTTGGAGTCAGATTGGCGATCGTAGGCCGCATGGTAGCCATAGTACTGCCAATATCACCCTTGCAACTTTGCTCCGACGGAATGCAGAGACATCCTCCAACTGCAAGTGTGGCTAGAGCATTGTGGACCGCGGCATCAAACGCATACGATGCAAAATCCAGGACTCTAGACTCCCTTGTAAAGCCCAAAAGCTTTGACTGATAGTGCACGGCAGAGCAAAAGTTCTCGTGTGACACCACCACTCCTTTAGGAATTCCAGTGCTCCCGGACGTAAAGACTGCATACATTGTGCTCGAAGGTAGCGTCGATTGCCTCGTGGCCGTGGCACTTGTGCTCGAAATCCGGGATAAGTCTGGGCCAACTTGAATAGCTATCTCTGATAGCCGGCCGCTTAACTCCATGTTGGCTTGGGAGGATAGCAATAGCCTAGACCCTATCTGTTTAATCATCGATTGTAGTCGGCATTCAGGGAGAGAAGGGTTGAGCAGCACAAAGCCTGCTCCCGACTTCAGCACCCCGAGGATGGCTACAATGGTCCACATTGACTTCTCGAAGCAAAGGGGCACCACATGAGCTGCTCCCAGTAGTGGGGGGCCAAGTCCAATGTTGATCAGATGAATTGCTAATTTGTTGGCAAGCTGGTCTAGCTCGCGGTATGTGAGGTTTCCATCCCAGGCACGGATTGCCATTCTCGTCGGCTGTCCCTCCACCCGCTTCTCAACCATCTGATGGATAGTTGCTTTCACCGGGCTTGGGACTGTTGCATTCCAACCCCAGGTCCGTTCGAGGCTCGGTGGAGGGACGAGAGCTATATCTGTTATTCTCTGATCGGGTCCTGCCGTGCCGAGCTGCTTCACCACGAAGTCCAGTCCATCTAACAAGTCCTGGACCATCCACGGCTTGATCACGTTGGAGTCAAACCTGGCTCTGACATGCCCAGTACCGAGCTGTACCTCCAGTACGAGGGCAAAAGTGTTGTCCCACTCCGGCTCAAGCCAATCTTCCCACTCCCCGAGGGTATTGTTGGTCCTCGCGCGTTCTTCCGGCTGGATAATAAGAAGGGTCTGGAACATGCATGCCTGGCGAGCGTCGGCGCTGGCTTTAGCTATGCGGTGTAAGCCGAACTGCTCGAATGGAATCATGCTCGCTGTCCGCTGCTGCATGGTCGCTAGATATTCTGAGACGCTTTGGGACGGCGAGATCCGGACGTATAGGGGAACGGTTGCAATTGTTGGACCTATTATCTCTTCAATGCCAACGACAGGCGCACTTCGCCCTGAGGTAGTGATGCCGAACACGACCTTGTCTGAGTTTGTCATGCAGCTGACGAGCAGAGCCCAAGCTGAATGGACAACTGCTGAGGGCGTCGCGTCTCGTGGATGTATATCTAGACATGGTACTGTGTGAATGATCTCACTGTCGGTCACCAGTCGCAGCACAGATGACGGGAGAGATGGGAATGGTGTGCAGTCACAGCCCGCAAGGTTATTGCTCCAGAACTCAGCCATCTTGTCATGGTTTTGTTCCCGGACATACTTGATAAATGCCTTGAACTCGGCCTTCGTCTGTTTCTCCTGGATGCCATCATACACATTATTCACCCTGTCCAAGATGAGTGGCATTGACCAGCCATCGTACAACGCGTGGTGCAGTGTCCATACAAACCATCTACGCATGCCTCTATTGTCTGTCACAATTGCATAACGTGCCAGAGGCTTTCCAGGGCCCATTGGATCTGTTTTATCCCGTTCAAGATAGTGCTGCAGTCCAGTTGTATGGATCCATTGGATATCCTCTCTCAGGACTAACTGCACAAAGCCCATGCCTCTACATGGGATGATTCTTGTCCGTAGGATGGCCATGCTCCTGGCCACTTCCGCCCAGGCCCGACAGAAATCTCTAGTATCTGTGGTCGACCGCAATGCCAGGACTCGTTGCACCATGTATGTTCCCGGCTCCTTCAAGGACAGAGACAGGAGACCTTCTTGTAGAGGCGTGCATGGATACGCGTCCTCCACTGCTTCGGGGTCCAGTTGATACTGGGCCACGATCTCCCGGCTGGGTAAGGCCTTATTCCAGTGGTGTTCAAGAAGAGCATAGGGGGGAATTATTTCCGGAGATTTCTCTCGGCCAGGATGGCTCTGACCTTCCAGGCCACCAAGGGTAGGATACTGGAAGACATCCAAGACCGTGAGCTCAAAGCCCGCCTTCTGAGCCTTGGACACGACCTGCATCGCTGCAATTGAATCACCCCCCAGTCGAAAGAAATTATCATCAAGCCCCAGTGATGCCGGGTCAATGGCCAGAACCTCACCCCATATTCTCTGCAACTCAGTTCCGACATGCGATGTTGGTTTGGGCTTTTCCACATGCTTTTGCGCCGCCAGGTACTGCTGAAAACATGAACTGCCGAGTTTGCATAGCTTTCTTCGGTCCAACTTCCCCGTCAGCGTCCTGGGGATTTCGGATGTAGAGAAGAAAATCGAGGGTACCATGAATGCCGGCAGCCGCTGGGCCAGTACGTCTTTGATATCGGGGGAGACCTGGAATATCTCCATGTGAGTACTTTCCTGCTCTTTGACGTTCGTTGAGGTCTGATGTCGCTGAGTGAAAGCTGCCAACACTGCGCCTGATTCCGCCCTTTCCACTGTGATCATGTCGACTACAACTTGCTCTGCTTCCGGAATGTGTTCCTCTAAACAACACTCGATCCCCTGGAGTTCTGCTCGCTGTCCGTGAATTTTAATCTGTGTATCCTTCCGACCAATATAAGTCAGGCTGCCATCGTCATTGTAATGGACAAGGTCGCCTGTTTTGTAGAAGCGTTGCCCACATCGTCCTGGCTGGTTGGGGGCCCCTTTCCGTAGCCATACCGGGTCCTGAATAAACACCCTTGCGGTTCTGTCCGCGTCGTTCAGATACCCTTCACCCACCAAGGGCCCTTCAAGAAGTAGCTCACCGGTCTGGCCAAGGGGAAGCAATCGGTCGTGGTTCTCTGGATCCACAACCCATGTCACCATGCCTGCGCCTTTCCCTATCCGAGTGGTTTGGGATGCGCTCTCTGCGTCACTGTTGATGACGCCGTATGGAGTGCACTCGGATGGCCCATATACATTAAGAACCCTTAATCTACCCCACCAGCGGTGAACATCTCTGAGGTGAACCGCCTCGCCAATCAGCAAGAGTGATTCCAGTGTCGGGGTGTCATCAGGGTCCAGCAGTCTCGCAACAGACGGGGTAAGAGCAACCACATTTGCGCGGAGAGACGTGATGCTCTGAGCAAGCTTGCTTTTGCGGTCATGCTCTGATGGGACACATAGACAACCGCCTGCGGCGAGGATCGTAAAGGCGTGGCTGACTGTCGCGTCGAAGCTGTATGAAGAAAAGTCATAGATCCTTGATTCTGTGGTAAATCCAAGATGTGACGCTTGGTGGTAGAGAGCTGCGGCGTAATTGGCGTGTGTTATCATGGCTCCTTTGGGTGTGCCTGTGGATCCAGAGGTGAACGTCAAGTACATGACCGACGATGGCTCAACGGGGGGTGAGCATGGCTTCCCCGGAATATTGCGGTCCACAAAGAACCTCTGGTCTATGGCAATGACTGTCTCCGCCAATGATGAACTGATAGCCTCACCTGCCTCGGACGACACGATCAAGTTGGCTCTGACGCTCTCAACAATGGCCTGGAGACGCTGTGTCGGGAGTGAGATATCGAGCATCACAAACGCCGCGCCGGCCTTCAGCACCGCCAGCATCGCAACCGTCGTCCACATTGATTTCTCAAAGCAAAGGGGCACAATCATGCCCGGTTTCACTCCAAGATAAATAAGCCAATCCGCTAGTTTTGTGGCCAGCTGAATCAACTCCCCATACCGCAATTCGCCGTCCCAGGCGCAAATCGCTAGACCATCAGGCTGCTGGCGTGCCGTCTCTTCACATATTTCATGAACACATCGCAGAATGGGAGCCGGAGACGTCTTGTTCCATTGCCAGATCTGTGCGAGATCCTCATCTGGCATGTCCTGGGTGTCCGACGAATCGGGATCTGCCTGGCCGGGCTGGTGTGTGGTGAGTGGCATGGCTTAGAACGGTCAACGACAGCAGTTTGCTTGAAGATTTTCTCGATGATTGAAGATTTATTTCGGATGAGGCTGGAAAGGAACCTTCTATCTTACCTTTTCCGGTTTCAACTTGCAGACTGATCTCAACTTAATCGTAGTAAAGCGCTTTCCATGTGAACATCCTGGTCTGTATCCACTGGGGCGAAATGGATTCATTTTCCTGGACATTGCAGGCACTATCAACTACCTATCAAGTAGCGTAATAGACGTAATAATAGAGTTACGTGGGCCCCATGCCAGCACCTAGTATAGTAAGGTAGGTTCAAATTTTCTCCGAAACTGAATTCAGAGCAAGAAACCTATTGCTGTAAGATGGTCTTGCTTCCATTCCCCCGAAGCTGGAGACGAGTCACAGAGATAACATGGTCCATGCTCTGCATATGGCATAATCGGTTGGCTTCTACTCCGATGGGTGCCCTCACCGAGATATAAAGTTTGACTAGCACTTCTTGTTCAAACACATTCAAGACATCAATCAGAACGCGTTTCTAGGATCACCAGCATGCCTGATTGGAGCGCACTGTACGGAGCCATTGCCAAAGGAGAAGTGTTGATGCCAGGTGAGGATGGATATGCTGCGAGCATTACGAGATGGAGCAGGGCGGCCGAAGTGAAATCAGTAGGCTTCTCCTAATCACCACATCCACCCGTGACGATTATGCTAGACTAACGCTTCACTAGGCTGTGGTAGTTAAACCGACCTGTGCGGACGAGGTAGCTGCGGCTGTGAAATTTGCAGCCGCATACCAGGTCCCTCTCACTGTTTGCGGCGGTGGTCACTCGACGAGCGGGGCGTCCTCGTCCGAAGGCATGGTCATACATCTCGGGAACATGCGAAAGGTGGAAGTCGATGAACCCCGAATGACTGTTTCTTTTGAGGGCGGGTGTCTTTGGGGCGACGTCGACAGCGCCTTAGAAGCCCATGGACTGGCTACTGTCGGAGGTGCGGTCAACCACACTGGGGTTGGAGGACTAATCCTAGGGGGCGGCCACGGATGGCTAACCGCAAAACATGGCCTCACTATTGACAATCTTATAGCCGTCCAGATGGTCACGGCGGATGGTTGCACCCTCGATGCCTCCGAGACAGAAAATGCGGATCTCTTCTGGGCTGTCCGCGGGGCTGGGGCGCAGCTTGGGGTCGTAACGCGATTCGTATGCCGTGCCCACCGCCAGGGAAAGGTCTGGAGTGGGATTCTCGCGTTTGCACCAGATGTCCTGCCTAAACTGGTGGCATTTGCCAACGAGTTCCACGACCGAGACAATCGAGACGGTCACTGCCTGACTCTCGGGGTGGGCTACACGCCGGATGGGGCGGCCCGCACAATCTCGGCCGTTCCGCTTTATCATGGCCCGGAGGAGGAGGCAAGGAGGTACTTTGCAAGATTGCTTGACATGGAACCGAGCGGGGACTGGACACGAATGATGTCCATCGCCGAAGTCAACACTCTACAAAACCCACTGTGCGAATATGGCATGCGCCGTCTCCAAGGCTCCGCGAATGTCACGATGCCGCTGCACCCAGACGCTATCCAGCAAATGGCGGACATGGTCTGGTCTTTTCATGATAGCCACCCGAATGCAACCGTCTGCTCTCTGGCAGTGGAGCTTTTCTCAACGCACAAGCTGCGAGAGATTCCCCAGCACGCTACTGTGTACGCCAATCGCGGGTCATACTACGATGTTGTCACCATATTTGGATGGACGGACCCTGCACTGGATGTTACGGTTCGTCACTTTAATTCCAGATTATGCAGCCTGATACGAAGGATCAACGGGTATGAACGCCAAGATCATTGTGGACGAGGGCGCACAGACACTGCACCAGTGGGACGGTATCTAAACATGGAGGCTGAGCCGCTGAGACCACTGGACGCATATGGTGCCAACCTGGAGAGGTTGAAAAGGGTAAAGATCCAATATGATCCAGAGAATATTTTCCATAAGTGGCATGGGGTTGGGGTGGAGGTGAGAGCCTGAGATCTCTACTACATGAATACGGTATCTAGGTCTGTGCTTGGGCAGCTCTACCATGAGGCATCTACAGTATTTATTGTATTGTGGATACTATTTTCGGCCGAAACAGGAGAGCAGGATTATCCACGCTAAGTAATAGGTAATAAGAGTTCGATCTGATTTGTCCCAAGCTTTCTGAGCGCTGTCAACCAGTGCGTTGGAACCTGAATCTTGGCCAACGGAGTGGATTTCGCTTGGGTGAGTTGTAAATAGGTACATATTATGGGTCCTCGAAAAGTGAGGCAAGTCAAGTCAAGCATAAGCACCAAATCATCTGTGCTGGAAACTGTCTCCGAACCAAAGGCAAGGGAAGGGGTCCGTGTCACTGTCACCATGCACATCCTGAGCCTGACTCAATAAAATCCAATCTCAGCACCAACATCTTACCCGGAATAGAGCCGCCACCAGCAGATGCGAGTCAGAACAGAGCCCTTGAGTCCACGGCAAGGTGGGTGGCGCAGCTGAGCCGGGGGGGAATGTGAATACTACCTTAGTACAGAAGGAGTAGGGAAGAACCTAAGAAGAGGGGAGATCGAATCACCAGTTCTGCAGGATGAGGTTCGTGAATCTGGATCTAGTACGTAGTGTTCCAATGTAACGGAGATGGGATAGTGCAGGTGCAGCAGCAGGGAGGGAGATGGATCGATCCATGATGGCACAATGACAGCTTAAGTCTACCGTACCCACTACCCAACGCTTACTTGACCCAATAAAAACAGTCCATCTCTACTATCTCTCTCATATGCGCTGTTTGTTACAAGGGTAGCATAGGTCTCTCCATATAACCCTTGGTAGGGCTTCTCCTTCTCTCCCCCACCTCCTCCCCATATCACTCAAAATGGCAGCGCAGGACACAGTCGTGGATATCTCCATCGCTTCACGCCCTACCAATGCGGACGAAGCTCTCACGCTCCTGAAAGACATCACAGAAGATGTCAAACACTTGAGCAGCGATACTGGTGAAATTCGCAAAAATGCTATATCCAAATGCCGGAGTTTATTGCAGGCGCTATCAACCCCTCGAGAGATCATGGTCGATCACTGCTGGGGACAGGTATGCACCTTGGATCCCGTCACCTTTCGAAATTGGCGCTCACCACAATATAGATTGGTGCTATGATGGCCGTAGCATTCGGCGTGGACTCGGGACTGTGGGCGTTGATGGCCCAGAGTGGAAATCAACCACAGAAGGTCTCTGAATTGGCCTCCTCTCTTGGGATTGAACCAAAACTTCTCAGTGAGTGTCATACGACTCCGTGCCATCGGTCTTACTAAAAATGGGTTTGGGTCGTCTTATGCGCCACCTCGGCGCCATGGGGCTCCTCCACGAGGTTGGTCCGGATGAGTACCGAGCCACAAACTACACCAAGGCCCTCAGTCTCCCGCAAATCGGAAATGGGTATCTCGGCCTGTGAGTACAGTACTTTGTGCAGTCCTAGAAGGTGCTGTCGTAATGACTGATACATTCTGTTCACCCACTAGCACTGCAAGTACCAGTGCCGGTGCTTTGAAATTCCATGAATATTCCCGCAAGCGGGGCTGGGTAAATCCCGTTGATCCTCAGGACACATCTCTGATGAATGCCTATGGCACTGACAAGGACCTGTTTAGCTGGGTGCATGAACTGGGTTATGGGACGCACCTCAATGACTACCTCGGTGGCTACAATCTAGGTCGTCCGCGTTGGATGGACCCGAATGTCTACCCGGTGAAGGAAAGGCTCATTCATGGTGCCGATCCCAGCCCGGATGCGCCTTTTCTCGTGGACGTAGGTGGTAACGTAGGCCACGATCTGGCCAGATTCCGTGCTCGCTATCCAGATGCACCCGGGAAACTCATCCTTCAAGATCTGCCCATGATGATTTGCCAAATCAAGGATCTAGATCCTGCCATTGTGCGTATGGAGTATGACTTCCGTGACGAGCAGCCTAGTAAAGGTGAGTGCCGCTGTCTCCTCCCTCTATGCTTATAGCCTTTTCATATCAGTTTCGGGCTAACCAAACCGTATCATATCTGCAGGGGCTCGAGCCTACTACATACACTCAACGCTACATAACTGGTCTGACAACGTTTGCGAAACCATACTGATGCGCATCAAAGAAGCTATGAAGCCCGGGTATAGCCGGCTGCTAATAAATGAAAACGTGGTGCCTGATATGGGGGCCCACTGGGAGACTACAGGCCTTGACATGATGATGTTATCACTATTCTCCTCGGAGCAGCGGACTCGCTCCGCATGGTATGACTTGATCGAGAGACGGGCGGGTCTGCGCATTGTTCAGATCTGGGACGCTGGTCCTGGTGTGGAAAGCGTGATTGAGTGCGAACTGGTCCACAACGCTGAAGAAGCATGACACGACAAGACAGGAGCAGGCCATTCACCCATTCAGATAAAGTCCAGGATAACAAATACTCTAATTACTTGTATCCCGCCGCATAAGCCAGAGTATTGGAGATTGCCCATAACATACATTATTAAGTGTACCGGATAGAGAAAACTTAGTAACAAGAAGCCAGTTGTATCTTGAACTTTAAGATACTAACGTAGGTAACATACCTTGAAAGGAAGACCATTCTCAGCCAATTGTCATTCCCATCGTCAGCACGTAATGAATATATCACCAAGGGCACTAGAGATACCTGCATATAAGGTAGAGACTAGCATCCACGAGTGCCAGCGCCAGTTTATCTTCCCAGTCCGAGTTCCAGGGACAACCTGACACGACCTTAGTTCCAAATCAGATGCATTTAGTAAAACTGGTGCTCGTGAATGGAGACTTTGTCTTGTTATTGGCAGACACAGATATTCTTGCTGCCTATTGTAGACAGTAGTGATGTACATACTAATACACTGGACTAGTTTATAAGAAGGGATAGAAGGCTAATAAGGTAGAGTCACATTGTTTCCTCGCCAGGTTGGTCTTTTAGTCCTATAAAAAGGAACATTATACTAGGGGTGTGAGTAGTTATATATTATCATACCTGTCTATAGTGCACTTGCGCTAGTCATATAAGCACCAATATTATATACTGACTCACACCCCTGCCTTTAGATATACCGACCTGACCAGGTACTGACTGCATATAAGCTACCCCGTCGGCTTGAGGATAGCTATAACCATCCCCCACCCATTGGTAGCTGGGGGACGACAAGCTCGGCGGTCACGTCTTGGAGACCGTGGTCGCTGCCAGTCGAATGCGACTGTGCTCGGTTGGAGTAGGATATAGCGACTGCAAACGCAGCGTCCATAGCTTTTTGGTTCATCATAACCTGCAGGAGAAAGCAGTGTTCGGTAAGGTCAGACTGTTCCAAGTTGAGGTGCTCAGTACTTGTTGGCGATTTGGAAAGCGACGATCTTTGCCAAATGCATCCAGGTCGGATGTGCCAGGTCACGGGATCTGTCATTTGGCCGAGCCACTCCAAGGTCCTAGTATGACATTTTTCACCTGCTGAAGGATCTCGGTCTTTCAGAGCTGCTTCTAATCCTCGATAAGAAACCTCACTCGCAGTTTGTTCTCAGCTGCTCGAGATGGCTGGAGTATGCAGCACAGGGCAATCTTGCGCACTTGGCTGGGTTCGCCATCCTGGGCTCGGCCCGGCCGAGGGGTTACTTGAAGTTGGGTGGTCCACAGGTCAGGCGGAAAAAGAACAATGCTCTCTCCATCTATTGTCGACGAGCCGAGAACAATCAGAACTGACGATTCCTTCCACTATCTACAATACGCAGATCATGACCGAGTGTGAGACCCCCTTGAAAGGATAAACCAGCGTTGCGTATATCTTCTCTTAGTCTGGCGAGTTCATGCCTCTTGTCAAACAGCGCCGGAAGGTCCGATTTCCATCTACCACTCACACGGCCCAGACAGAAAAGCTCGAGACCAAGAGAGCTGGACCAAGTAGCAGTCTTCCTTCATCGTCCGCTCCCAAATATCGGCAGTTGCTTGATCACGGCGTCAAAATGGTTGAGCCTGCATCAGCTCCCCCAATTCCGAGTCTCTTCACAGAGCGACCTGTGATCCGTGATGTCCTCATCACTGAGACGACTGAGTTGCAGGATGAGACTGTCGAGAAATGCTTGCCTTTTTTAAATGGCTCCCATAGCAGCCAAAAGGGCCCGCTTAATCGCTACGCGGTGCCGCCTCTCATGCGGGACGAGCATATTGCTTACCTGTACGATTCTCTGGAGGACTACCCCTCTGGATTTGTTATGTTAGATGCTAGTCGTCCTTGGATGGTCTACTGGGCACTCGCCGGGCTGAGTCTCCTAGGAGAAGATGTCACCAAATACCGCCAACGGTAAGCTATGACTCGGCCTGAATTTCAATCTTGCGCTTGCTTGCAGGTGCCCTGGCTCTTTGCGCAGCGGCCCTCTCTCATGCGACATTCGCAACCTGGACATCTTTCTAAGCCCATTCTCTCCTAGTATAATCTCCACATTCGCCCCCATGCAGAACCCGACAGGTGGGCTTGGAGGAGGTCATGGCCAAATCTCGCACTGTGCATCAACATATGCTGCAGTACTTTCCTTGGCGATGGTTGGAGGCGAAGAGACGTTCAGTCTTATCGACCGCGGGGCGATGTAAGATATAGCGACGGTTCCGAAGTGGGATCGAGGAGCTCTAACAGAAAATAGGTGGAAGTGGCTGGGCAAGCTGAAGCAGCCAGATGGGGGCTTCCGGATCTGTGAGGGCGGGGAAGAAGACGTGCGGTAATTTTTCCTTAATTCATCATTCTCAGCACTGAACCTGCCACTAAATGCATGATTAGAGGCACCTACTGCGCACTGGTGCTCCTCTCGCTTCTCGACTTGCCACTGACTTTGCCTCCTGAGGCCGACGCTCGGAGGTATGGCCTGGAGACGTTCACAAGCGGTCTTCCGGAATATCTATCTCGATGTAGGATAATTCTGACAATTGGCCCGTGGGATCTGACTGATAACATCGCTTAGGCCAAACATTCGAG
The DNA here is from genome assembly GCA_025688805.1 of Aspergillus egyptiacus. Classification (NCBI taxonomy): domain Eukaryota; kingdom Fungi; phylum Ascomycota; class Eurotiomycetes; order Eurotiales; family Aspergillaceae; genus Aspergillus; species Aspergillus egyptiacus. The sequence continues at coordinate 15,862 of MU628733.1, forward strand.
GGTGGAATCTCCGGAAGCCCCGGTACGGAGGCGCATGGCGCCTACGCATTTTGTGCATTGGCGTCACTGTGCATCCTTGGCCCCCCCGAAGTGACAGTTCCCAAGTATGACAGCTCATCTACTTAAGGTTTCGTGAGGCACACTGACGATAGCAGGTGCATGGACGTCCCGTTACTCCTATCGTGGCTCTCTGCTCGACAGTATGCACCGGAAGGGGGATTCGCAGGAAGAACTAATAAATTGGTGGATGGATGTTATAGTCACTGGGTCGGGAGCTGCTGGCCATTGATCCAAGCTGCACTTAACGGCACCCAGGCTGTTCCAGATTCTCAACGGCCTACTGTTGGCAACCTCTACAGCCGGGAGGGACTAACAAGGTATATCCTTGGCTGTTGCCAGTCGAAGAACGGAGGCCTCCGCGACAAGCCCGGAAAGTAAGTTGACGCGTTAGTTTATAAAAGAATCTTTTCAAGAGATACTAACGTTTTATTCAAGGCACCCTGATTCATATCATACACTTTACACCCTCACAGGTCTCAGTTCAGTCCAGCATGACCACTACCACAGCAACTCTAGTGTGTCTTCGAGTGAACAGTTCACGTCCGCATTTTCATGGAAACATCGCCCTGTCCAAAATTCAGATTGTCATCCCTCAGATGTGAATGTATTCGATGAGAATGACCGACTAATGGCATTCCACCCACTATATGTCATACCTCACCAGGCTGCAGAAGGTATACGTCTCTGGTGCGAGAACAACCCACTAAACAATTGGTGACGAAGAACAAGAGAAACAGACAGGATAAAACAGATCAAGACAGAAGCGCTGCGTAATGAAAGCCTGAAATAATGGTGTATCTTGGGCCTTTTTCAAATATTATGCCAATATCCTTGTAAGCTCTGTACAGTAATTCGCCGATGAAATAACTTAATTATGAAGTCCTGTCCAGGTTCGTGTCACACACATTCAGCAACCACGCGAACTGGAGTAACAAGTCCGTTTGGGGGATTTCGACCAGAGAACCAGGTGAAGGCTACAGAGCAATTCTTTTTTATCTTTTCCCAAGAACTTTTTCCTTGATAGGTAGCTCATTATCATGCGTTGCGGCCGCTGTTGTCTAGTAACTGAACCTGAATACACCATGACATCTCAACTTGTAGGTAGGCCAACCGGTGTTCTCATCTATTAAGTCACGTATCTAAGTCACCGACCTGGTACTTAGGATTCTTTCTCCCCATTCATTCTCTTACCCCCCCAACCAGGCCTCGAGTTCAGCCTCCTTTCACATGTCCCCAACACCATTACCACCAGGCTTCCCTGACGCCACCGATTCGACGACAATGTACAGCAAATTGATCTGCTCTATCAAGGGTAAGCACATTCGACAGCCGGGGGTGCATCACTGTCGCAGAAAAGGATTGGAAGGAATGGGAGGGGGATTAATCTAAGCCAATGCACTCCATTTCATCATCACAACAACGCGAGATTAATTCCAACGGGAGATGGCAGACTTTCGCCATGCACAGACTCGCGCTGCAATCTGCTGCAGCCCGCGAAGAGAACAAGGGGGTCGAGGCTGATCCAACACACGTCGACGGTCTCTGAGAGTGCACAGTCAGAATTCCCCGGAAAACGATGGTTGAGCAACGAAAGGATCATGCTAATGTTGCTCCAAGTTAGGTTCGAGTCTTCACGTTCCCTTCCCGCCTCATGGAGTTGGCATGGGTTCCCCGCCGCGCGAAAGCAAAGCCAAAACTGCCAACTCATCACTGCATCCGATGCCTGTCCAGCAACATCAACGACGAGAGATGGCTGGACCAATCTGGGCCTGATCCACGAATTTAGCGCTTCAGCCCTTACAGGATCGTTTGGTTTTTCCACAATAACCTATCGTCCCACCTCGAGATTTGTCGCCGAAAGCTGAGCGTTATGTGCCTACCCAATTCCAGGACTGTTGCCATTCCTCTTTCCTCGGCTGAAGCTCCAAGACTTCTCCACGAAATCGTGATCGCCGCTTTACACCGATGACCAGGCTTGAGACGCAACAGGAAGCGGAGAGGGCGTTCTCGGCTTTACGACCCGAGCTATCGCGGAGCATGATCGTCCAATATAAACACGCTCAATTGGGTGCCATTGGGTGCCATTGCAATAAATTAAGAGGTACATTACTGCAGTTATTCCTTATCAATTTGCCTTCCATATTTCCTCAAGCCACCTTTGGACACCCATGGATTCGACCCGGGGAATTCAGGCAGGGCTTCTGCGCGACATGAGCCAGCCCCTCGTGAATCATCATTGCCTGCATTAGTTCACTCCCAAGAGCTTACCACTTTCTATTTTCTTCCGCGCAAGTTCATCTTGACGCTGATTTCTAAAAGTCATCGTTTCAATCCCGCTGCAGGGTTTACGACGCGACCTTAACCTCACTCTCAGAGGGATTTCGAGGGAGGAAGGAAATTCAAGGACCCTCATTCTAGAACGGTCTGCACCCAGGGAACCGGCCCTCGTCTCGCGATGAATGACAGAGGTCGAGATGGCCGATTTGGCCGGAAAATCCTGAGGGCTTTGTCAATCTTCGCCGCCTAGATCAGTCGGCGAATTACACCGTGGCAGATGGGTCAGTACGTACATTCTGATCTTTCATGCTGAACAACTGGCTACAAGCCATGCCAGCGCATCGGTGCTTCAACTCCGTACAGAAAGGAAAACGAGACAGATTGAAGCTAGGGAAGTTTAGGGTCGCGGTGGACCATTAGATTTACTTTCCTCTCATCTCCGTACGCCGACTCAGTGGAGAAAATCCCATTGCGCCGGTTGGAGGCCGTTGATTTCAAATCCTTTTTTGGATTATTTTCCTTTTCCTCTATTTTACTTTTACTGCTTCGCCTTCGTTACTCTGATAACTGGTGTTGACACTTGTCGCTGCTTTATCAACCCCACTTGATCTATTTGAGCTGATTATACCTGGCGAAGACGATGACCGCCGTTTACCCTTTCTTTCTTTTTCTCTTGTCTTCCGCGTTTGCAGGGCATGCTACCGGGTCAGTGAGGTTGCTAGCTTCATAATCCTTGTGGATTCCCGTTTATCTGCTTGCGCTTGTGATCTTCTAAGCCTCTTCGATTGCTTCGCCCTGCCGCGGATATCTGGTTATTGCAGAGAAACGTGGCAATTGGTCATCGACGAACAACTCTTAGTATAGGGTTTGCTTCTAGGCCCCTCGGTCGATTGTCTCGTCCAGTATCTAAGGCATCTGAGGCAGCGAATACTGACCCAATATCGCTGTACGCCACACAATCTATTGGGCACCTACACTTCTGTTCAAGATGTACTACGTTCTCTACCTTGCAAGTATGTAGCCATATTTTTCACTTGAAGTTTTTTTGTCGCGTTCGCCTTGTCCAGATTCGGCTCCCTGGCGTTGTCTGCGCCCCATGCTTGACGTTTGTCGATCGGTCATGTCAATACTCTTTGCGAAACCACTGCAGGTCGTCACGGATGGTCTGTCTGCAAACCATTCAAAGCGGCCATCTTATCTATGTCCTGTGTGATTTGTCGAGAGCCCGGAGAATTGTTGTCATTGGCGTCTTGACTAGGGGATTCAGCCTGGAGGCCGCCTAAAATAAGGTCCCACGTTCATATCCAATAACCATTGCGCAGGTCTCTGCCGACGCCGCCACTGGCCAGAGCCACTATACGAATCCTACACCAGCCCTACTGGGTACACCTGCATCGTGCGCGTCAACAATCGCGAATACCAGACGGACGTTGTCTGTGCTTCTGAGACCCTTGCTCGGGAGAATGCGGCCATGCGGGCCTACCTTATTTGTCGTAACTTTTCCGTCAATGACGGCAAGTATCCGGCTGGCCATGATCATGGTGGTGTTGTCCAGGGGATCCCCGTGGCGATTGGCAAGGGGAGACAACCCCGCTACGCAGAGGATGGAGACGTATCGACCAGTGAGGGAAGCAGGAGTGGAGGGAGCAGCCCTGAAAGTCATGAGGGAGGACGATTGGATTATGATCGACGACCTCTTGGTCCTTCCAGGGCGCTTGGGTTTAGCAGTCGACCTTTGTAACTCGACAACAAGCGACGCTAGCTCAAAGACATGGACGAAGGGTACGGGGGAAAAACAAGTAGGGGACCGAAAGAGCGAGCAGAGTATGAGAATATGAGCGGTGGATGACACGACATTTGACGACCTGATGACTTTACCTGATGATCTCATGATGACCAGAATAACTTATAGATCGAAGTCCTTGTTTGGTTTGCTTGTGTTTCCAGTTTTTGTGTCCGTTCCTAGCGTTTATGGCCGGCAACATTGCTTTTTTCCCTATGAGAGGCGAATATGGCTTGCTGGCAGGTTCGCAGAGTTTCCACACTGTGTATAGTGTATACACACTTGGTCCTGGGCATTGAAGTAATACCTAGGCCTAGTATTTACTTTAGTTCTGAAGAGCACCTTGAGGTACTTGAGGTACTTCACATCTCTTCTATCAGCGCGGGATCTTTGACTACTGCGGCATCTTCCCCTTTCTCCTTAAAACGACCTACCTCGTGTATAGTCCACCCCGTTTAGTGTATTGTGCCGCTGTAGGCACTGTCGGGGAGGACCCGTCGTTGCGCCGCTTAATCTGGTCGCGCAGTTCGAATGCGATGGTAAGTCAAGGTCCTTCGGATGCAACAATCTGGGATCGCATATTCCTCAGATCCAGAAACAGCTTGGCACCTACTACTAGGTTGTAGTCGTCAGGCGCCGAAGTAACTGCACAACCGAATGACACAGAAGCAGACACTTTGCCCCCGGTTTCGATCTTCAAAGACGCCCACGGTCCGGATGAAATTCCCCTGCTTAAATAACGATGCCCCCTGGGTCAAAGCTGCCTAATAAAGCCCGCTGCCTCCATCACACCCTCTACAACTGTGGAAGTACGTCGCGGTCGCCTTCGCGTAGGCATCACGTGATCCATACTGCCTAGTTATACCTTACTTAAGCTTCAAGTTTCAAGGACTTCGATGCCGACAACATCTCGATACATATCTTCCAACGCCTGCCCAGCATCCTCGGTGACAGCCGCTCAGCCAGAATGAATGCTGTGATGGCTTGCTAGCTATTTGCGATTCAGTCTGGAACCTCACACTCAGGGGCGATCGCATCCAGCAGCTCGATTCGTCAAGGTTTATCGAGTGGAGCTCTCCATGCTTAGCCGGCTGCAGAAAGATGCACTACTTCCATATGGCCTGTCTCTCGCCCGCTCGCCTGCCTCTGACTTTTTAACCTTTCTCAGACGCTCCGTGAAAACGACGGCGGCGCTTGTGGTAGCTGTTCCACATTATTGCAGTCTCTTGAGACGCAAGATATGACACATCACTCGATCTCCAGGACTGACGACAACAGCGCTGTACTAGGTAGCCACTTCACCCTTACTCACTCGAAATTCTACCTTACCAGGTGGCCAAAGTGTACAAAAAATCTGGGACCCACGATACAAACCAAGCAGGGTCATCCTCGATGGGCGATGCGGAAAGCTTCTGGCGGCGTAGTCATGCGTCGTGGTCGCACATCACAACCATAAGCTGCAGAAGAGTTCTTACTTGCCTGGCAGTACTACTAGTTATCAATCTCACTCTCGTCGCGATCGTCTTACTGCCGTCCTGCTTCGACCTCTAATTTTCCGTCTCCTTCGGAGACCAAATAATCGAGACCGGTCTTACGGCCCCGAGAGCAGCCTGTGCAGTATAAGCTCGCGCCGAGCGCAAATTGGAGCTAGCGCACCGCCAGCTACCTTAATGGCGACAAGGGCTACATGTGTGCGGTGGCGATTGACCACTGGTTTAGGATGGAGTTCTCGGATAACCTCCAGACTATAATTGGCAGCCAGGTAAACACAGGAACGTCAATCAACCTCGGGCCCTTGGAATATGCGTATGTGTTTTCTCCCATGGGGCATCTGGACAGAGCGTGGACCGAATGAGTACATACATGCAACTGTATGGAAAACGTCCCGTTCCACATTACGTACTGGTGTTCTCCAAGGCTAGAAGTAGAGAAACGTCATGGAAGTTGGCTGATTGTTGCCTCAGCAGACGGAGATGATTACTCGCACGGCCAGATTTGCTTCGAGAAAGCCGCCCTGTCTTAGTTGTCAAGGGTTCAGTGGGTTGTGCTTGCAACTGAACGACCTTGTCCTTCCGAGTCCTGAGGTAGTCCTAGCCTCTTACCTAGACTGTCAGCGGGGTCATCCGCCATTCCGGGCCAGGCGTTTTCCCTTTCAACCGTTATTGCCACGCTCTCGGATCGGCACCTTGCACCAATTATGAACCCCGACGCTCACAGAACCAGATCCATGATCTGAGGCGATTATTCCCACTGATCTTCCCCCCTCCCGAGGCGCGTCCCATGTCTCGTCACCGGGAAAGTCCGCACGGTGCCGTGGTCCGTGGTACTGATGATAACCCAAAATCCATCTGCGTCTACTCCTGCTTGTCTTGCATTATTATTACCTTATGATTCTGGCTTTCCATGCTATTCGTGGTTGTGAAATGCAAGATGAGCCAGACGATGAGCTTCAAGTGGCTGCTGATAAAGATCAAAGCCCCGTGACAGCAGCTTGGAAGCACCGTATCCTGGGCGCAAGTCTGACAGTCATCTGGCTCTGCACTGACTTCGGAGGATATCATAGGCATAATTTATTTTTTTTTTCTTTTTCTTTTTTCTTTCTCTTTTTCTTCGTCGCGGTTTCCGAGGCTGGTGACCCGGCAATAAATGCCGGTAGTCTAACTGGTAGTAAAGGAGGGTCCATTCGCAATCGTGATTTCTGTTTCTATCATGCTAATAATGAGGCGACTGGCCGCTTGATCGCTTAGTGGTTCATCATCGAGTTGCTGACTCGCTAGTTCTCCTAGTCATGCCCATTATTATTCTGCAGAGTGGTAAAGTACACTAAACTCCTTTCTGCTGGACAGAAGTCACACAGCGAACAAGTCTGGGCCAACAGAAGCACCACGAATCCCACAATGGACCGACTCTGCGTGGCATTATCAGAGTCTTCCCTCTTCTTCCTCGACAGCCAAGCAGAAACCCCACTCTGATAGCGATAACTCCTTCCCAGGATCCCCTAGCGTATCTCCGGCTCACGCTCCTCCCGCTTCACCGCTGCTTTGCTTCCCCACCGCTCTCAGCCTGCCACGGCTTTGTCCTATTGTCGAGCCCTCCTCTTCTCTCTCTTGTACCCCCGGATTCTGGGCTTTCTGCTCATCCGAAGAGCTTTTTCTCTTTGAGGGTCCTCACTCCCCGTCTCGATTCCTTTCCCTTTGTACTACCTTTCGTCCTCCTCATCCCATCTTGTTCTATTTCCTCCTCCATCCGGGAGATACTCGGCCGTGACCATGTCTAATGTTGACCTGACAGGCGACGGGTTGATCGGGCTGGACTATGACTCGAGAAACTACATTCAGCCTCAGTCATGGCCAGTGGCGGTGGACCACCAGCCCTCTCAACGAACGGATGTCTCGCGAGACATCTCACCTTTACAAACCAGCGGTCACTCAATTGAACAATCGGTAGCCCAGGACACCAACCTCCTCGTTGACTGGCAATTCCAGCACCTGCAACCCCACCTTCAGTATCCTCAGGATGAGCAAACCGCGGCGCCCCAGTTCACCACCGCAAGCTATGGAATGACGATCCATTCATCCCCCATTGATCTGATGCCCGCGCCACACGGTCAGATGAGCACGAGCCTGCTCGACGGTCCTTATTTACCTCTCGCTGCGCCCGTTGATATGGTATCGTATCCATACCAGGACCTTCAGACTGATCTTCTCGGATTCCCGTCCCATGGTCTTCCGGACATGTCCTCGTATACCGCCCCGCAGAACATGATTGAAAGCAGCTCACCGTCGGACACATACCTGGAAGTTCGCTCCCTCACCAGCTCGAGCAGCGACAATGGTTGGAGTATGATCGAGCCCCGCCATTCCCACGAGTTCTTCCCAGACCAGGTCTTCATCAACCCAACCCAAACTCTCCACGATAGGAGCTTGTCGGAATCATCATACTCGACCTCCTACGGCAGCTTTGTCGACTTGTCAAATCCAATCAACTCTCCTTGTTCAGAAACGCACTTCGAGTCTGCGTTCAACAGTCCCGTGAGCAGGCGGATTTCTTATGATCACCTATCTCATGGCTCGCAGTCGCCCACAGCAGTTAGTCCCGCTGCCATTGTCCGACCCATTCAAGTCCCCGCGAAGAAGGACGTTTCTCTCCCTCGCTCCGCAACCTCTTCCGCTTCCCCACCAGGCAGAAAGCCGTCTCGCAAGAGCCCGATCGCTGCCAAGACATCTGAGACGAAGGTCCGCAAGCAATCTCAGAGCGGAAAGCCCGAGACCACGGAAAAGAAGGTGGGAAAACGCAAGGGGCCCCTTAGACCTGATCAACGAAAGCAGGCTAGCGAGATCCGCAAGTTGAGAGCCTGCCTGCGCTGCAAGTTCCTGAAGAAGACTGTAAGTCTTTTTCGGATTTCCTCTGGATGATCCCTGTCAAGGTTGACTAACCCTGCAATAGTGCGACAAGGGCGAACCATGCGCAGGCTGCCAACCGTCACACGCAAGATTATGGCAGGTCCCTTGCACTCGTATTGACATCAAGGAGATCGGTTACTTCATGAAGGACTGGAAAGCAGACTACGAGCGGCACATCACTCTTGGATTCTCGGTTGGCAACATCAAGGGATTCTCAGAAAACGAGAGGACACTCTTCATCACCCACGGCTATGGACAGGTCCTTCCCATCAATGCTCGCGAAGTGTACGTACACAACGAAGAGTGCTTTAGTGTCGACTGGGTGGAAACAATGCACCGCGAGCCTACGCAGCACGAGGTGGAGACCGCAAAACTCTCCGCCGGTATGGAAGGTATCTCTCATGCTATGCTATCCGACTATTTGGATCGTCACATCGACGGCAACGGCACCTTTGAGAAGTTCGTGGATGACTACTTTGAGGGCACACCCTTCCTCACACAGATGTTGAAGACCGCGTTCCGGTATTACTTCCGCACAAAAATGCCTGTGATTCGCAAAGCTCTAAAGCTCGTGCTCGCCTACAATCTCACACTCCATGTCACCATGGTGGAGGGTCTGGGTGAAGAGGAGGGATTCTTGGGCAAGATCCAGGATCAAGGCTCTAAGTTCCAGGGCAAGACGATGGCACCAGTGATGATCAACTTCCAGATCAAATGCGCCATGGCCAACATGTGGCGTGAACTGCAGAAGGATGTCCTGGAAGAGCTGTCGAGCCTGTATTCCAGCGTCTATAGCGGCGACAAACTAAAGAACTGGCCTACAATCTTCATGTTGGCCTCCATCCTCCTGGCGGTCTGGGAGGAGATGCAGTTTGACTGCCACTACCGCACTCCGGTGAGCTTGCCTTTCTCTTCGCTATTTTGCTAATTTGCTATGTACTGATGTTCTACGCATGAAGGATGCCGCTGCCGTCGAGAAGTTCTGTAAGGATATGGAGACGACGCCTGTGGGTGTTATAGTCGGCCTATTCCAGGCAATCTCCCAAAAGTTGCCCGCATTCACCGACTGGGAAACTTCGAAGCACCATCACCTGCTTCATTCTAATCCTGACGTGTGCACCACCATGACAGAGGTCCGCCAGCACGTCGAAAAATACGGTAAGAATGAGAGATTGACAAAGTCTATTGTCTGAGGGGCTCACACTAATTCTTCTTCAGAAAGCTACCTTCGTGGCCGCTCAGCCTCCAAGTTCAACCGGAACGACTTCGACTGCTTATCGAACAAATTCGTCTCCAGACTCGTGATTCGCGCGAATTAAGACGGTTGGATTGAAGAACATAGGCTACGGCTCGGCATTTAACGACACGAAAAGTTGAACGAGATATGCCAGAATTTATGATAATGAGACTCGCCGTGAAGCTATTAGCAGCATCAGCTCTGTCTACTCGCATTTTTATTGTCTCGGTCGCTCGGCCTTCAATTTCCTTTTCTTCTTGTTTGGGGTCTCTGGTATATTTCCCCCTGCGTCGCGAGTTCTAGCCTGAAGCACATGTTTATTTTTTTTATGCGAACCATGCTCTCTTTTTTCCCCCTTTTAGTGATGTACCTTCTCGCACGTACTTACCGCAGCGATGATGAGGTCACGATGTCACGATATTGACGGTCACGAAAAATGGTTTACAGCAAACCATGGCGGCAACGGAGTTGTCAAGCCGTGCTGGAGGCTAGAATTTCCCTTCATCCATGATGCTGTGCATTTGCATCTGTGTACCTAAGTCTTTTTGCTTTCTGACTTCTTGTGTTAAATATATTGGATGTTGGCAGCTCTCCGCCGGAACCGAAGAGAGAGCCGAGAACTGCTTTAACGAGGTGAAGCGTTTTTCACAGGATAATCTTCTTGTCTATCTACCCGCCAGAACTCAACGGTGAATGTGATATCCAGTGCCATTTCAGTATGGTGCAGTTCATGTAGGTCGACTAATTGAGTATACGCTAGCCCACATCAACAATACCCCCCTGATTAAGGCCTCCCCCCGGCTGCTTACGTGGGACCTACTCCGTAGTATCGACTCATCGAGCGAGGGTCGAACAGTCGAACTTGATTTCGTGGCATTGGGTACTCTCCCTTGCATATCTTAAGAGTAAGGGAGCCGTTAGCGGTTAGATACTGTATAACCACGTGTACATGAATTCCAAGGCATTCAGACGACCTTGACATATGGACCGATATGGACTTTTGCGTCGGCAGGGTGACGAATTCCCGCAGCTCCAGCCGGGCCACGCAGACCTCACCCCTTTCAACTTCAAGACTTAAAGTTCCAAGGTCTGAGCTGCAAGTTGCGGAAAGCGGGGGAACTGCAGGCGTGCCGATCACCTGATCTCCATAATTGGCGCTAGTGCCGTAAGCGCCTCTCCAAATCCGCTGATTCTCCAACTTGGAGTGTTCCACTTCGCCGATAAGGAGGAAACCACACGTCATCGACCCATTCCCCTGGTTGCGCTCAACGAAGGTTGCCGTTGAGTACCTTGAAGCTCTTTCCGTTTGCTTTTTCTGCTTACCCAG
>MU628734.1:0-26900 GCA_025688805.1 Aspergillus egyptiacus
AGCCCCTGATTCCCTACTTCGACCTGTTAAGCGGAGTTTCTTTTCCGACCCGTGTAATCGGGGCTACTTCGCTAACAACCCCCCAGCATGTACTCCGCAGACCAATTCATGAATCCTGGGCCCGCCCCTCGTCCTCCTACCGACCGTCCGAAGCTCAACGTTTCCGCAAGCACCTCCAGCGCAGCCACATCTTTCGCTCAAATGAGCATCGAATCTCCCAGTACTCCGACCGGCAACCTCTCGCTGTTCCCAAACACCAGCAGTCCTTCTCTTGTGCGGACGAAGACAGAACAAACAACGCTGGGAGGGAACGGCGTGGTCAAAGAGGGTCATGTTCGTTGCAAAGAGGATAAGTTCCTGGCTACGTGGAACCAACGCTTTCTTATTCTCCGTGAATCTCGCTTGGAATTCCTGAAAAATGAGGGTGGGAAATTGGTTCTTTCCATTCCCCTGTCTGCAGTCACAGGGGTTTCTCGCTCGGAAGATACGCGCATGGCATTTGAGATCGTTCGTCTAGCGAATCCTAAGGATGCTACTTCCAAGACGGCCCTGATAACCCGAGATGTGCCGACAAAGAGTCTGACGTGCGAGGTCAAGTCTGACGAAGAGATCTACGACTGGATTGATAAGATATATGAACGCTGTCCTGGAATGGGAGGCGTGAGCAATCCTACCAACTTCAGCCACCGTGTTCATGTCGGTTTTGATCCGCGGACAGGGGCCTTCGTCGGTTTACCTCCTGAGTGGGAGAAGCTATTGACGGCGTCTGCAATCACCAAGGAGGACTACAAGAAGAACCCGCAGGCTGTGATTGAGGTCCTGGAATTCTACTCCGACATTAAGATGCGGGAACAAAACCCAGAGTATTACGGAGGCCTGGGGTCTTCGGCGGGCCAGTCGAAGCCATACGGTAACAACTCCGTAGGCGGCTCCATTGCTCCACCAAGACCACCGCCGCCTCCACCTTCGCAGCGATTAGATAGCGGACAATCCTACTCAAGCCATTCTGCAACTTCGGGCACCCAGCACGGTACATCTGGCTCCGATAGGTCTATGGAACAACAGCAGCAATTAGAGAAGATGAAGGAACTGGCTGACCAGGAGCGGCGGCGTGTAGAAGAGGACCGCCGTAATCGTCAGCGTGAGGAGGACCAACATCGACTTGAGCAAGAAGCTTACAATGCTTCTCTTCCGAAGACCCGTGTGCCTCTCGCTAAGCAAGAACTTGGAGGCTACGGCTCCGAACAATCGATGAATGATCGCTACAAACCCAGCCGCCCTGCTCCTCAAGCTCCTGGCTCTGCTCGTCAACCTCAAGATCCTCGCCAATTGACCGCCCAACGGCCAGCTCCGTCCCCTCCGACGGCGGGGCAGAGACCGACTGACCATGGAACTAACGGCGCAGCGCGTGCGCCAGGATCGCGCCACGATGACCCGAGATATGCTCCTCAAGATCCTCGGACCCAAGCGGCGGCAACCCGTGCTCAGACCAACGGGAAGACACAGCAGGGCCACGGTCCTCCTCCAAGCAAACTGCCCGCACCAGTACAGGCAGTGAAACCCTTGAATATTGCCAACAAGCAGGCACCAAAGAAGAATACCCCCGATGGCGTCCGTCAAGCAGAAGCTGCTTTGACTAAGAAGGCCGATCCCCACAAGCGGGAAGTTCGGATGTCGGCCATGAGTGAAAACGAAGTCATGGACAGGCTGAGGTCTGTCGTATCTAAGGACAATCCGAACGAATCCTACAGCAAGCAGCGGAAGATTGGACAAGGTGCTTCCGGGTCAGTCTACGTTGCGCGTGTTAAGGAAAATGCCACATCTGGCGTCGCGCGTGAACTATATAGGCAGTACGGTCCGCGCTGCCAGGTCGCGATTAAGCAAATGGATTTGCGGAGCCAGCCACGAAAGGAGCTGATTGTTAATGAGATCATTGTCATGAAGGACAGCCAGCATGCCAATATTGTCAATTTCCTGGACTCCTTCCTGCAAGAACAGAGCAATGAGCTCTGGGTGGTCATGGAGTTTATGGAGGGCGGTGCTCTCACCGATGTCATTGACAACAACCGTGTTATCCAGGAAGACCAGATTGCTACTATCTGTCTAGAGGTTCGTATACACTCCACACTCTTCTGGCTAGCACATTTCTAACGAAAAAATAGACTTGCAAAGGCTTGGCGCATCTGCACAGTCAGAATATCATTCACCGTGATATCAAGAGTGATAATGTCCTCCTTGATCGGGCTGGCCATGTCAAGATCAGTAAGTTACTCTCTTCTCCTTCCGAGTCTTTAGAAATCACTAACAATCTTTCCAGCTGATTTCGGGTTCTGTGCTAAGCTTACTGAGACCAAGAGCAAGCGTGCTACCATGGTTGGTACTCCATACTGGATGGCTCCCGAGGTTGTCAAACAAAAGGAATATGGCCCCAAGGTTGACTGCTGGTCATTGGGCATCATGGCCATCGAAATGATCGAATCCGAGCCCCCGTATTTGAACGAGGAACCCCTCAAGGCTCTGTACCTGATTGCTACCAACGGTACTCCCCGACTCAAGGCACCCGAGAAGCTTAGCAAGGAACTCAAGTCTTTTCTTAGCGTCTGTCTCTGCGTGGCTGTAGACAGTCGTGCTACGGCACAAGAGTTGCTGGAACATGACTTCCTCAAAATGGGTTGCAGCCTTGCTTCCTTGGCAGAACTTCTCCGCTGGAAGAAGAACACTCAGTGATATGCTGCTTAGAGCTTGCGTTCTTGGAGAGAGCTTTCACCTCGTTGATCCATCTTCTTACGATCTACACGTCTTGCCCCACGCACATGTGGACGACATCTACGCGTCGCTGAGACCTTACGACATGTGAACATTTTTTTGCTCCGGTGATATCCAAACCACTGAGATCCTCACTTTTCCTTTCCGCTTGGGATTGAATAATTGGGCGTTTATTTTGGCGTCTATTCCCCGCTTCTTATCTACTCCCTGCCCTGGCTCTCACCTGACTACGCATAATTCTTGGTTCAGCTTCATAATGCATCTATGTCGCTCTGATTGCCTGCAGTTATTGGAGTCGCCCGTGGTGCACGGGACTTTGTTCGACTTACTCCCCGGAAGCTAACGATTACCGTTACCTCGGCCTAGGATGGCTATACGTCCTTAGAGAGGAAAAAGACAAAAAGGAGCATACATGGTAGAAAGTAGGATGTTTTCCCCATGTTTCTTTTGAGTGATGAGTCCATGATGCAGATTCTTGTTTATAGCCAGCAACTCCCTAGTGTTCACGAGACACAATACATAGACTTGTGGTTTGAAATGAACTTAGGAGAACACATTGGCCTCTCTGATTCTGTTTGGCCGCACAGTAATTCTAGAAAAAAGCAGAATTTTCTAGGATTTTCCCTCGAAACCTTAAAAGAGATATTTCTAGTATGACACCTAGGCAGAGAAAATGTTTAAAACGTACACTCGTAGACGACAACATCATCATAAATCCAAATAAAAGGGAGAAAACAAAGAATTAAATGGAAGCAAATCAACCGCAACGTCAAAGCAATAATTTAAATCAGAGAGGATAGAAGCTACATGACCTACGCATGTATCCTCACTTCTCAGTCGCGTCATCAGTCCTTCGGGTCTCTCCAGAACCAGCACTAGAAGGACTAGTCCGAGGACACAATTCCCGAAAGAAAACACTATCCAGGATCGACTCATCCTCATCCTCTTGAGGATCCCAGAACCCAGCATTGATTAGTTGGGTTTTCCATGAGATGCGGTCGTCCGGCGACAGCTCGGTCCATTGGCGTGGGAAGTGCGAGTCCGGCTCAGACCCTTCTGCCACCAGCCGGGAGTTAGGGTTAGGAGTGTGCGGTTCGACGACCAAGTCGTTGTTTGAGCGATCGCAGCGGATGAGGAGGGAGGTGTCTGCGTCTGGGATGATATCACGGAGAAGGTGCGAGGTCTTTTCGGGTACGGCTGGTGGTGTAGTTTGCGTTTGTTGGAGAGGTGGCACGGGAGGAACAGGAAGGGGGGCGCTGTATGGTCTTGCAATGGCGGCACGGATATCGGGGGGTAAATACTCCGTTATACCAAGGTAAGGGGGCATAACTCCTCTGATCTCAGTGAAGGCTTGAAGGAGGAAGACGACAAAGATGATGGAGGCGAGGGAGGCGAGGGTGCTGGAAAAGTCCGTGAAAGTTTCGGATTTGCCGGGGCGGACGAGGACGTAGCGTGGGGTACGGCTCGATGGGGGACTGGGAGATAGAGGGAAGGTATGCACGACCACGGTGTTGCCCATGCTCACGGAGGCGAGTTTGACGTACTGCGGCGGCGTATCTGGGGTGACTGGCTGAGGTGGAGGAGCGAAATGTGAGAAGCATATCCTGGTCATGGAAAACGGATGTACATCGCGGAGTGTTGTGTAGACCCGGAATGGAGTGTATCCTCGGCGGGGGGTATAGTCGATTGTCAAGATCTCGAGGGACTGGTCACTGCCGGAGACAGCGATAACGGATTGTTGCTGGCCTTCTAGGTTCGCACCGAGACTGCACACGTCAAGCCCCAAACCGATCTTAATCGTCTTCCGGAGCTTGTGTCGATGAACAACTGTAGCCGGAGAGGACGACGATATCGTGGGCCGCAGATCAAGAAGTAGGAGTTCGCTTCCCTTGCGATCTGGTGCGTTCTGGAGCAGTAGTACCGTCGTAGGCGATACGAACCGCAGCGCACGAAATTTCGGCCGCGGGCCCTTTACCCTGGCATTGGCCGGGAGGGTATAAACCCGTTTCACCTCTGGCGCAGAGTTTGATCTAGTCTCCGGAGAGATGCAACAAGTAAAGACGTCAAGGCCATTGGTATACGCCACAGTGAACAACCCTTTATCTTCATCCTGACCAGTTAAGTCAATATCTTCCGCTTCCTCATCACTCCCCAGGCGTATTCTTCCGATAACATCGGCCTCCGCGGGTTTCGTTGTATTGGCGTTGAAGAAGACAATTTCCCCAGACGGCGCCAGTCCCGTCGTAATCGCTGCTACGCGCGGCGTCCCCTCACTTCTCCACGGCGAAAGACGAGTGATTCTCTGATATGTATCGGTTGTTCCCTTCGGTCCAGCCACTGTGCGGAATAATGACTCTTGAGACAAGTTGATAGTCCGCCCCGGCTTATTCGTCGCTGACCGGCTAGTGTCCTTTGGGGAGTCTGCGCGCCGCGGAGGGTAATCGATTTGGAAAGACCGCAGGTGCCGGTTTTTATTTTGTTTCTGGAGTGCGAGGGAACTGTTGATACCGGCGAAGGCAACAATTGAGGTGTCAGTGGAGCGTGCCGCAGCCAGTGAGGTCACCGAGTCCTCATCGCGCGAGAGCTCAATGTCGACGACCTCGCTCAATTCCTGGCGCTTGAAGGCGTTCAGAAGAACCTATACTGTTCAGTTAGTAGAGACGTTTCTTCCGATGATTCAGAGGACTTGCAATTTTATTTCCCACGCCGCTGCGGCCTTCTCCGCCGCCACCAGCGACGAGAAGAAAGGCATGGTTGCGCGGATCGAAGTCGGCTGCGAACAAGGGACAGGAGAGGGTGATTTTGGCGGAGGGGATGTTGGGCGCCATGTTAGGATCGCCTGGATATCCGGAGACTTGTACAGTGATTATTCCACTATTAAGAGGCCGGTTGGGAGACGGAAGGAAGCGAAGATGAAGCCAACCTGGCGGATGTTTTGGGAACAAGCTCGGGATGGGACATGGCCGCATGATTCTTGGCATTCTTTTCTACGGAGTACTGTATATCTCCGACCACATAACTCCATTTTTTAAGGTATAGCCGTACGATTCGTTCATTACCCTTCCTGCTTTATAAAGACCGGGACCTCTAATAATTTTCGCTGAAGATCTCTCGTCTAATCCACTTCCTGTCCAGTAAACTCCGGCAGCCGTTTCCGGACATCCTCCCAGGTCTCCTCGCCTTCCACCAGGGACTTGAGGGCCTGAAGAATCTCTTCCTCGCTGGCTCGCACCTGCTTTGTACTGTCACGGTCGCGAAGTGTGAAGGTGTTGTCCTTCACGGACTGGAAATCGACAGTAATGCCGAAGGGCGTGCCGAGCTCGTCATTGCGTGCATAGCGCTTACCGATACTAGCAGACGAATCATCGACACGGCTTGAGACGCCCAATCGTCGAAGTTTGGACATCAAGCGTTGTACTAGAGGGCGGAATGCAGGGTTCGTCGAGAGCGGTACGAGCAGGACTTTAGTAGGTGCGATTATAGGAGGGAAAGAGAGGACCTGTACATCAGATTAGAACAATTTCAGTAAGGGGAAGAGAAAGCTTACACCGCGAGCCTCATCGCCTTCGCGGTACCAGTACACATGCTCCATCATGCTGTAAAGAATACGGCCGATACCGAATGATGGCTCGATAACATTAGGCGTGTACTCGCGGACGTTTTCGATGCGAGTGCGCTTCTCAATCTTGATGATATCCTTATCCAACTCGGCCTTGCCTCCAGCAATATTAGGAACATCCACCTCGATCTTTCCGTTCTTCTCAAGATCAAGCGAAAGTTTCTCCCGAAGGTCCTGAGATAGATCATTGACGGCAGCCTCAACAGACTTACCATCCTTCTTAAACCGAGGACCAAACTTTTTCTTGTCCAGGTCAATCTGCCATTCTTCAACCTTCAATGGCTCTGCACGAGTTTCGCGGACGACCAGAGGGGCGCCGGTCTTGTTCTTGTGGACGTTCAAATCATAAGCACTGCGGTCGGCACAGCCGACGCACTCAATCCAGCCGTAGCTAGTGAGCAGTTCGGCATCCCAGCAGTCACAGGCATAATGGGCCATCTCGTTTGCCATGTGCTGGCGGAAGCGGAGCTTGGCCGGATCAATACCAAGCTTGAGCAGGAACAGCTGAATGCGAGCGAGGAAATATCCAAGAGTCTCGTTATCAACCAATCCGGTCTCGACAGCCTTGCCGACGGACATCTTCTCGGTCTTCGTACTGCCAGACAGCTGCACATCGCGGTTGAGGAGGGTCAACTCGATATCCTTAACCTCCTCAAAGCGCGCATGTTTCTTGCCACCCTCGGGGTCCACGAAGTGTTCAATCTCCGCCATAAGGAATTCACGCACACGTAGAAGACCAGCGCGAGGTGAGATCTCATTCCGAAATGACTTTCCAATAGACGCGGAGGCGAAGGGCATGGCCTGCTGGTTAAACTCAAGTAGCTTTTGGAAGTTGAGGAACTGACCCTGAGCGGTTTCCGGGCGCAGGTAACCGGGCATGTTGCTGCTGGGTCCGATGGAAGTCTGGAACATCAGGTTGAAGGCAACGGGTGGGAGGAGATTGCCGCCGGTAACGGGGTTTCTAATGTCATACTTGGCGATGATTTGCTCCAATTGGGGTCCGTCGAAGTTATCGATCTGCGCCAACACCTCCTCGTATTCCTTAACGAGCGCATCGTCCAGTTTGACAGCCTCGCTCTTAGCCTTCTTCTTCTTCTTTGCCTCCTTCTCCGCGTCAACCTCCACCTTCTGGCCGCGAGCCTCCTTGTCACCCTTGAGACGGGCCTCGAGAACTTCCTCCACCAGATGATCTGCGCGGAAGATTTCGCCAGTCTTGGGGTCTTTGCACATCCAATCGGCGAACTTATCGACGTGGCCGCTAGTCTTCAGAACGTCGTGCGGGGTCAGCATGGTGCAGTCAATTTCAAGCATGTCCTCCTCCAGCACAAAGTGTTTCCGCCAGGTCTCAACGATGTTGTTTAGCACAGCGCAACCGGGAGGGCCATAGTCGTATAGACCGGAAACACCTCCATAGATTTCGAAAGAAGGGGTGTAGAAGAGGCGCCGGCGGAGCATGGAATCCAGGACGGACCGATCAATGACCTGGCCGGCCTTGGTGTTGAGGGTAGCCATTTCGGATTTCGTCTTTTTGCTAACCTGAAAATAGGCGCGGAGAGTAGGAGGGGAGGAGGAAAAGTATCGTCTGCCGGCGGGGTTCCAGCAGGAAATAATTTGGCGGGGAAGAAAAAGGTATCGAGACGCTTGAGTCATCCGCCGACACGTGAGCCGTTCCTTGGACTCGACACACAATTGGATTGTAGATATTGAAAGAGAAAGTAGAGATAATGGATTGCGAACCAACAGCCCGCTTAAGGAATGTTCAAGAACCCAAATATTAGCTCACATTCAAGAATAAGGAAGGTCAATTGAATATTCCAGAGGGGGCAGCAGATTGAATCAGTCATCATTGACAACCGTAATATTTGTACAATAAATTACGTCTCCTTACCGCCGGTCTAACATTTCTCCACCACAAAATATCTCCGCCAAAAAAAAAAGTGTAGATTGAGAGCTACAACAACACCAGGCCACACCGTTCCTGTACAGCTCAGCATGGCGACCAAGAAGTCGCTGGCACGGCCTCCGCCGAGCAGCGTCATGAACTTCAAGACGAAAAACAAACTGAAGCGCAAACTTCTCCATGTAAAACGGAAACGCACCAAGGACGCCAATCGCCGCGCAGAGCGATATGCGATCAAGAAGGAAGAGGCTAAGAACCCGAAGTTGAAAGAGGAGCGACTCAAGCGAAACATACCTTTGACCCTGGAACGGAAGCGCGTATGGGACGAAGCAGGCAGCGACACTGAAGAACCGCTAGGGCTGAGCGTCGATGTTGAGCGGATCAAGAGACAGAGAAAAGAGGAAGAGGATGAACTCAATCGTCCGCTAGGGCCGGACTCCGGCGATTCCCAGGATGAGGATGAGGACGAGGAAGACGATGATCTCGACAGCATGCTCGCTAGCAGCGACGACGAGGACGGCGAAGACGCGGAGCAGGAGGACAAGGAAAGCAAAAAGGACACCAGGGGCCGACAAGCCTCCTCTATTCCCTCGGCCACAGAGCGCGCAACGAGCCCGTCACAGTCCACCCGAAGCACAAACCTGAACCTTGCACCTGAGGCTCTAGCCGCGAAGTTCCCAGCCCTCTTCTCTCCCGACTCTCAACGACCGCCGAAAATCCTCATCACGACTTCCCTCAACTCAGCTCTCCACAACGAAGCGCAAATCCTCACCGCTCTTTTCCCCAACAGCGTTTACATCCGCCGCACCGCCCACGCCCATGCCTATAAATTCTCCATCCGCGAAATCGCCAAATTCGCATCCAACCGCGAGTATACCACACTAATGATCCTGCAGGAGGACTCCAAGAAACCAGCTGCGCTAGATATCATCCATCTGCCAGCAGGTCCTATGTTTCACTTCACGATCAGCAATTGGGTCGAAGGCAAGCGAATCCCGGGCCACGGAAATCCCACGGAGCACTGGCCTGAGCTTATTCTGAACAACTTCCGCACCCCGCTGGGTCTACTGACGGCGCACCTTTTCCGCTCTCTATTCCCGCCGCAGCCGGATATCGAGGGCCGGCAGGTCGTCACTCTGCACAATCAGCGAGACTACATCTTCGTGCGGAGACACCGCTACGTCTTCCGCGAGAAGCGCGCAACCGAGAAGGCCGTTGTTGGCCCGGACGGCAAAGAGATCAAGGGAGCGGAGGGTATCCGTACGGGCTTGCAGGAACTGGGCCCGCGGTTTACGTTGAAGCTGCGCCGGGTCGACAAGGGTATCCAGAGAGCGAGTGGCCAGGAATGGGAGTGGAAGGGAGGAATGGAGAAGAAGAGGACAAAATTCCAGCTGTAGACTGCACATTTCTGCATGGCCGTCCGTATTGCATTATCGGTGTAATTGGAGTTTCGGTGCGCAAAAAGAGGGCTTGCATTCTATGTTCTTTGTTTTTCAAATACCACCACTTTCTAGCTAGTATAGTTATGCCGCAAATCTACCATGGAGGATATATTGACCCCTAGGGCTCGATTTGAAACATAAGGCAGCTTTAGCTTAGGTTTGATGCCCGAGTAGAGTCCAAGCTAAACCAGGGATCTCAGCCACGATTGTGTGTACAAATGCACATGGTAGGATTGAACAAGGAAAGAATCTTGAAAACAAACCGGAATACCTACAAGAACGTCCCAACTAAATCAAGTCCAATTAGTCTCATTATCGATCTCCATCTGCATCAAATTCTGAAGCATATGATTTTTACGCGTCATCGCCCGCGCGAACGGTTTGCGGGCCGTTACTGCTCTCACACGGCACGTCATCTTCCCTGCTGTCAAGAGTTCCCTCTTTACCTTCTCGCAGAGATCCCGGACCTCCTTTGCTGTCCAATTCCCCGTCGCGGTAAGCTGTCGTAGACTGTACGCCTCGAGACCCTCAAGGAGCGCGATTAACGCCATTTTCCCGAGGGTTTTCTCCTGGGGATCATCGGGCCACAACCCGATGGGTACTGTCCGTTCTAGGACGCGGACGTCGATGAACCCCGCGGCCTTGAGAACGTTTGGTTCTATATGCCGTAGATCGCGCCGGTGGCCAGTGGCCTCGGCAGCGGACCGCATAGCGGACGCAAAGATGTTTAGGTACGAGTTTTCTGAGCCTGTGAATGTGACTGAATCAGCCACCGCGGGATCTGCATCGATGACCTCGATGTACCCGCCGGGTGTGAGGTGGTGAAAGGCTTGGTTATAAAGGAAGGACCAGTCCGAGAACGCGCCTGCAAGGCCGCGCATATGGACAAGGTCGAACGGCTCGTGGTATGTCCATTCATCTCTCGCATCGTGTAGCTGGAAGCTCACGTTTGGGATTTCAATGGTGCTGCCGAGGCCGCTATCAAAAACGCCAATGTCAGTAGCAATGACAGTGGCGCCGGGATAAGCAGCGCTCATCTCAATGGCCCAGTCGCCTGGTCCAGTACCTATATCTAGGATGCGGGCTGCCTCTTTGGCGAGCGGTACGTTGATCAGATTCCCCTCGAAAAGAATGAGGCATAGTTGGTGGGTAATGTTTAGGCGGGTTTGCTCGGCCTCGTCATTGGGCATAAAGTATGTGCTGTTGCAGTATCTGCGGCCATTCTCTAGTACGTATTCTATATTTTGGGTTTCGAAAGACTTCGTAGATTTTCTGCTGCTGTTAGCTTGGAAACGAAAGTCAGAAGGCTACCAACATTGAGATATCATCGGAATCAGTCTCTGAATCAGTCTTTGGGTCTTTGTCCGTCCACCGGCGCTTGCCCGTCGTCTGTGTACTCGTCTGTGTACTGCCTAATTCGACGAAATCGGGCATACTCGCATTTTCTGATGGTGCCGCTCTCTCGTCCATGGCATGTTGTACTTCGAAAGACGATGTAGTAGCTTGTAGCCGCTCGTAGTGGAACGAATCAATGATGAAGGACTTGCAGTAGACCAATATAAGCAAGCTTGGGGAAGGAGAATTCACGGGAACGACAGACAGGAAACGGAGGTAACATTAGGCATGAGCAAGGAAACAAGAACAAGTATCAAGTCTCATGTCACGATGTTCCAGGGAGGCCTCAGGGTTACGTAGAGAGGAAGAAGTAGGAAAGCGGAGCGAAGGAGGAATGTGAAAACAAGCTGGCCCGTCAATTGAGAAACCGAATGCCTCAGAGCATGCACGGTGCCAGGGATGTCCGAGAACTAGAGAGGAGATATTTAGTGTCGCGTTAACTCCAACTGATTTCAACAATAATAGGCCTGGGGTTGTCAAGTTTAGCTGACTCTAGTGCGATATCGATATCCACCGAGTAGCGACGTATTCAGTACTTTGTTCACTGTTCGTAGAGGCTGTCGAACGCCTGCGGACAAATGAGTTTCAGCTTTCCCCACTTTCCAGTCTTCTGGGATGATCTGGCGTAGTACTTTTGGAGCTTAGATTGGCATTGACCGCAGAGAAAGCGTCTTTAGAAGATGCCTGAGTCTTGAATTCTAGACTCCAGTCTCTCAAGCTGAAATGTCGATCATCCTGCTCATGAGAAATAATGGCAAGCTTGGACACCCGACAGTTACCAATGGTCCATTATACCCGCTACTTCTGCACTAAGTAAGTATACTCTGGTGCAGACCCAGCACTCGGGCACCCACTCAGCGTCACCTCAGGCATATATCCTGGTGACATGGTCAATTCCACGCCTGCAACTTATGTGGCCGACCCGGGATATACAGCAATCGGAAAGCAGAGGACCCTCTGTGGCGGCCGTTGTGCATAGAACCGATGAGAGTCGATGAACACTGATTCCAACCCCAGCCATCCGAGTCATTCCATGATAGGCAAGCGCAAAGACCAAGAACTGTACGTATCAGGTTCCGGCCAAGTACTTGGTATGGAGGAAGCTAACGGACGACTGACGATCCTTTCATATGCTCCCGAACTCCCTGGTGTAGCCCCGCGCCGGCTGACTGGGATGAAATTAGGACAATTCCGAGAATACTCCGTGGCAGGGGGTCGCGGACTGGCTTATCGGTGCTCATATGTTGATGCAAGGGAGTGGGAATATAATCAACAAGGCATAGACCCTGCAATCTATGTACTGGACGATCAAGCCGGAACGGCAAGGAGGGGGATTCTCGTCAAGTTTGCTGTCCGACGCGAGATATGGGCTGACTGACTCCGAGGTCGTGGAGTCGGCGACTTAGCGGCAAATAGGAGAGATACGTATAGGATCGATTGATACCTCCATTGTATTCTCCATCGCAAAATCAAACAATGATATGGAGAAGGATGGCATTTTGATGCTTTATAGGCAGTGTGAAATTCTGGCGGAGATTTTCCAGCCATAAGCTCTGCAAAAGTCAAAATGACAGGCAGATGACAAGAGTCATCAATCAAGATTCAAGAGTGACAATCACCATCCATTATTATTCATATTATTATTATTATGATATGATTATTATTATTGTGAATCGTCCTTCGAATCCCCACAGCGACGCCAACCTGGCGATCTCCCGCCGCAAGCATTCGGTAACTCCGTTACCTTACGTTTGACCTGAATCTCTCTCTCTCTGGCTCCATCCGTTGATTTGACCATCCGCCCTCCGACAAAATTCAGTCCCTGCGCGATCGATCTCTCCATCATCCACCCTCAGACCTTGACCCAAGAAAGAAGAGAAAATAAAAACAATTAAATAAATAAAAAAAGGAAAAAGCGCAAAGAGTAGCATGACCATCTCCGGCCCCTTCCTCTTTATAGCCTCAATAGGCAATCCAGGTCGCTACCTGAACACCCGTCACAGTGCCGGCCACACCCTCCTCGACGCGCTAATTCCCCTCCTCCAAACTACTCTACCCCCGATCTACAAAACATGGAAAAGCCCCTCGCTCATGAACGTCTCCGGCCAGAAACTCATCCGCGAGCTCGAGCGAACCGAATACGGATCGCGTGCCGTAACCCTCGTCGTCCTCCACGATGAGCTTGAGAAACCATTAGGGAAAGTAGTCGTCAAGCGCGGGGGTCCGGAGAAGGCCAGTCTACGCGGCCATAATGGGCTGAAGGATATTTTCAGATGGCTCGACAAAAAGAAGTTGTACCAGGAAGGGAATAATCCGTTGCTCTCTGTTTTGCGCATCGGGGTGGGTATCGGTAGGCCGGAGAGTCGGAGCCCGGAGGAAGTTTCGAAGTACGTCCTTGCGAAGATGAACGTCTTTGAATTGGAGGCTGTGAAGAAGGCGGCGGCGCCAGTGGTTGAGATTTTGGCGGAGGAGGCTTCAGGGAGCGAGAGACCGTGAAGATCGCTAGGAAGGTCGCTAGAAACCATAGGCCGCATTGTTGTGTAGCGCTTGTATAGTATGGCCTTGACTTTTGATAGATCGATAGATACCCATACAATTACATCAGTACTGTATTTCCCCAGAAAATACTACAAATTTGTTAAGAATGAGGCGAATATGATATATGTATTAGCGCAAAAAGTAGTACGAATGACACCGGGCCCTAGTACACACAAACAGAAGTCATCAAACAGTACCCGCTATGCTCAAATCCCGAATCTCCTGCAAAACTTCTTCCACCCGGTTGTCCAAATCGCCCCGAGCGTACTGGTCTCTTGTTTCCGCGTCCAGATATTGTTGCACTTGCGCCATCCGAGAGTACGCCTCCGCGCAGAAACGTAATTGAATCTTCACAAGGGCCTCAAAACTGGGATCCAGGTATGGCACGCGCAAGTCAATGAGCTGTGGCAGTTCAGTGAACAGCTGCTCATTCAGCTGTTCGTATGCCTGCTTAGCCATCTCCAATTCGCGCTCTGTCCGCGGCAACTTGGTGGCGTCCTTGTCAGGCTTCTCGACTAGTCGCTTCACCTTGGCACGCATGGCATCATAGTCGAGCAGCTTATTGTTTCGCTTCTTGATACACTCGTTGACATCGGGGAAGTAGGCGCAGAAGCGGGAGATCGGCTCGAGGACAGTGGACCTGGTGAGTGTTAGCTTGATCGCATACTCCGCATTGTAGGCAAATGCAATTGTACCTGTAAGGGCCGTCCAATGCTTTGATTGTCTCCGCGTCCAAATCCTCAACTGCCTGTTTGTAACTCCTGCTTACCCCGTCTTTGGCCCCGGCGTCACCGTAGAAAGCGTCTATCGTCTCTGCAATTCTCATCTGCGAAGCGGTCATCGCTGTTTGGGCGAATCAGTCTCATATGGTCGTTGCCAGCGGTAAATAGGCGTTTATATACCTCGGAGCGAGTCCAAGTACCCTTTCGCTTCCTTCTGCAAGCGGTTCGCAGCGGCTTCCATGGTCCGGTATCGCCTAGATATTGCCAATTAGCCCACGCTGGTTGGAAATTATGCCCGGGCTTGCTATACCGCTCTTCAATCTCGTAATCCCGGTCATTTGTCCGTTCAACATGCCCTATATGCGTTTCCTACATCAGCCCCTGTCCAAGGTTTTCGACCTGTATCTTCAGAACCAACTATATCGGCCGATCTCGGAGTTCATCGCGGGTGCAGTTGCAGGATAAGATGAGTTGAGGCATACCCGTCTTCATCATCACCTGCGTCGTAGCGCGGTTAACATTCTTTTTGAAGCCTATAGGACACATATCGTGAGTATATCTTCCATGAAGCACTTGGACCGATTCGAGTCCGTACCTGCCCAAGACATGATGCGCGATTCTCAGTTCAGTTGCCTTCAAGCGTCCGACCGAAGGGCTGATGCAATATGCTAACTATTAAGCAGAAAGTCACAGAATAAGATATAGTACGCGATGTGAAGTCGTGCAACTAGGAGTCAGGTTGAGTTGAACAGGTGGGTGGAAATCAAGAACTGCTGGAATTGAAGCCTGATGCGGGAGGATGACGATGATGTCCTCCTTTCCTTGTCCCTACCTTACGCTAAAGTGGCTTAGAAGAGTGGCTGTGTGTCAGCTGTATTGATAGGCGTACGATACCGGAAAATACAGCCGATCAGGTTCCGTCTCCGAACCCGAAGATAAGTTAATGAGTACTACTACACTGTACTAGTAGTAGAGAAACACCATATAGAGACGGCGTCGTTTATCGGACGTTCTCTGAGACTTACTGTTGCTAACAGGGCCGAAACTGAGCATCCAGTCTACGCGGAGAGAACAATCCATTGTCTGTCAGTGAGATCGAAGGCATTTGCACCCGCAGAAATTGCCGGGTATAAGCCGCCGCATTTGTTTCATGAAAGGTCCTGACCCGCATCTCTTATTGATCTTAGGCTGTTTGGTGTGCTGTCGATGCAGGGGTATGATCTCAGGGATGAATTCACAGCGCACAAAAGGTGCTCTCTCCCCATCGGTTAGAGTATGTATGACTGGCGGTCGACCGTTATCAGCTCACTGAGCTGCCTGGTGTTTGGCGGAGAGTCCAAGGTCACCGAAAAATGCGGGAAGAAAGGTATACCTTACTGCGTACATTGACGGAGAGGCAGGCCTATAGGGTGAACATTGTCGTGCTGTCTTCCAATTGCTTGTCGGTCATCAGCCATTGGTCGTCAATGATCCGCAATTGACTCAGCCGTTCCTCTGATGTCATTTGAGATTCGCCCTGTGCTGCGAAGAGGAGAACCTTAAAGCTCCGGAAAGAAGAAAAGAAAAGAAAAGCAAAAGCATCTCAGAGCCCTCAGACTGAGTCGTTGCCCTCGGATTTTGTCTCTGACGCCAAGGGAGTCTGCGTGCTGGCCATTCCAAGATCACGACAAGACTCCGAGATGCGGTGGATCAACGAAGACGAAGCCGCAAAAACCGTTCCACTGTAATTCGCACTTTGTATTTCGAATTTCAAATACGCAACAGATTTCAGTTACAGCCCTATAGAACGAAGACCACAATATCCATCCTTCGTTATTATTCGTGGCTCCGTTTAAAGTTCAGTCCGACACAGGTCATATGTCCGCACTCACGTGGGGAAGCTGCAGAAAGTTGATCATGGGTAGGTCTGATTCAGTTGCTCAGCAGGAACAGGCGATCGCCAAACTGCACGCGCCGGCTAGCAACGGTTTTCCTTGCGAGACTCGAACCATGTTCACAGGTCCGTGGCTCAAGATAAAGAACGCCAAACAGATTCGTTGCACATTCCGGTAAACCCTTCTGCATGGATTTGTATCCGGGGCCGGAAAAGAAATTCGCGGATATCGACTCAGGCTCGTCAGGCATCCTGGAGTACAAGCTGGGCCGAATTCTCTATATTGTGCACGGTATCCTCTTTCACCAGCGGATACAAACAATATCTCAACAGGGCTATATGCAATATACCAGACAGCCGAATCATAATTCGAATAGGACAAAGGGCTTGTTAGGGTTGAGCCGCTGTTGAGCCTAGTACTCCTTATCAGCTACATGCATATCCCAGCGTTATGCCCTGCGTCGTAGGGCCGTACAGCAGTGTATCTCACTACAATGCAGTGCCGGCCCCTGAGTACTCAAATGGTGCTGCCTATTTCACAGGTCCCACTATTGTAGTGACAGCCTGTCAGGGAACCAAAGAATTTGAGACTATTGAGTCTCTCCCCTGGAACGGTGAGAGGATTGTGCGGGCATTGGAGAACAACCACACCACTGTATTATTGAATTGACAGAAGGAACTACTCCGTAGGCAGCCTCAATATGATTATTGTCCCCACAAGGCGGTGTATGGAGATACTGGCGGAGAACGGCGTGACAGAAACTATGGACCGTGGTCCAACTTTGACTGGCTATCTACATAGCCAGATGACGGGATTCTTGGCTTTACACTTGATCGAGGTTAGTTCGACACCACAGCTTTTTCTCTAGATTTGCCCCGTACCATGCCTCGGCTATTGCGATGTGACCTCGAGGGCCTGTAGACGAGCTATATGAGTGGCTGACTCCATTGTTTCCCCTATGATAAGGTGTCACTTGGGAGTGGAGGACAAGAGCTCTATGCTGAGGGCAACAAGAGAGTCTGGCCCAACCTTCTTGCATTCCTTAGTACATGTGAGTAGCGCCCAAATATCTGGGGTAGCTACCTAGCACCTTAAGGTACATTGTGCAGGGGCCCCGGCAAGTCTCAGTGCCACATACGTAACTGCTACTGTCACCCCTGCAACAGTTCCAGTCAGTCTTTGGACTCCAACCTGACCCTGCTACACTACAGTACAGAGATGTAGTTAGCTAGCTACAAGGCTGTAGCACACATTCCTTGGCCTTTCAGTCTATCGCGGTCATCTAACCCTCGAATCAGATCAGAGGCTGGCTCTCGTTATATCGACAGAAACCGCCGGACGTCATTGCAGTATCGGCAGCCTAAAGCGTGACGAACATGAAGAAGGGTAGTAGAGAGATTCTCTGGCTGTCCTCAGCCTGTCACACTACACCTCAGTTAGTTTCGCTTTCCGCGTTGGTCCTCTCTGCTCCCGATTCAGTAGGCGTGGTGTGTAGATGTTGAGTTGGCAGAGCCTTGTGCCTCCGCTTGGTGTTGTTAGGTACTTTGGAAATCCCAGAGAATCTGTCGCAGATGGACAGTTCGAGTGGTGTTGGTAGTATCTCCGGCATTTATGCGGTTCAAGGTGTTCAGCAGGGTGTAAATTTAATGGATAACGTGGTAGGCACCTCATACTCCTGCACCCTCCCCATTTAGCAACGTTCGAATTCTGCTAGCCACTCTGATTATGAAGTGGTGTTTCCCGATTCTTACTCCTGTGTATTAATGTATTTAGTATGCGTAAGGCCGTTTTGAATTAATTCAAGTTGGCTCGATATATGGAGGTTCTATAACAACGCCACAGCAGGCATTGGTAGGACTCTACTTAGGTAACGTATTTCAAGGTTCAGAGTAGGTAGATAGCAGACCAAGAAAAGAGTCGGCCTTTATTTACAGAAGCTGCGATAAATCCAAGTCATGGGAGGTAAAATACACTCAGGTCCCTAAGTACTACTAACTCAGTACTTGTAATGGATATGTCCGTGCGCATATATGGATTTAAATAATAATAATATATATCCATATGTTTTGCCCTTAACTTAAATGCACCCAACCAACCAAGAAACTCTATCTAGTACATAGTCCCCTGCACAGACGGGATCGACATACGCATGGATGCCCTCCCCTCCTCCCTCACGTCACAGGCTGCATCCACAATCGATATCTCGGGCGCTTGGACGGTTGGTTCAGGTCGTGGACAGAAAGCATGTCACAGCTTGGTTCATGGATTGGAAGTTAGGTTGGCGTCATACTTCCAATTACACCGGGTAACACTAATCTACCTCAGAAGGAAGAATAGGTATCATAATGGACGAAGGAGGTAGGTAAGGTACTGTAGGTAGCATTCCCTGCCATTGCTGGGTGGTTGGAATATGAAGTCATCGCCGCAACCCGACCCGACCTACCAAGCGGGCAACTACTACTAGTACCGTAGTAATTGGACTTGCTGCCCGGTTTGATCCATACCTATTCTATAGTAAGTACTTACTTTGCTGCCTGCTAGGTATCAGTATTATTAAGGTAAAGTTACGTACTAGTAGTAGTACTACTACTACCACGGTGGACCTTAGTAGCTAGATAAGTATACTTAGTCAAGTATTGGAACCTACCTACAGTACCTAACATATTAAGGTAGGTAGGTACCAGTGATGTATTCCGCACTTGGAAGGGGGATGTGCGGGTAATGATGTAATGGGATCTCGCAGCCACATGAATTCCCCTGGGAACTGCGATGACAATTATATCATAGATCTTGTGTTCTGTACTATAGGTACCTATGTTCTTGTATGTATGAGTTTAGTCATTCATCATATCCGTATGTAGCATATCTAGGAATACAGGGTTCAAGTGAGGTCCGGAGAAACGCCATCCATCCCAGTCATAAATAGCAAGGACAAAGGCAATAATAATACAAGAACAAGCAAAGGAGAACATTCATGGCCAAGTGAGCATAGCTGGATATGGTTGAACAACAAAAATAAAAGGAGAAAGTATAAACAAGCATGCTGGAATGGTGCAGGATAAAAGCTTGTTAGTATAAACATATATCGTTGGACTGACAGCCAGGACTCTAGTCAAAAGGTCATGATCTTCGTTGCATTAACATGGAAAAACGTGCCGACCAGACTAAACCCATAAGCTAGGAAAAGACATGCACTGGCATAACTGTATAAAAGATCAAAAGTCCCCCCTTCTATCGAATGTGTATAAGAAGGACAAGGACAGAATCTCCACCGAAGAAAGAAGAGGGAGAACCACATAACCATCCGTTTCTATCGTTCGTTCCTTGACACAGAGGTAGACAGAAATTTCCGACCACAGGGCGCACAGCTTGGACCACCGTAAAGAAAATCATCAACCAGCCCAAACCATGGCCGTTCCGATAACGGCCATTGATGGGGGGAAGCATGTAAATTAGAATCCTTCCTCACCAGCCTGGCACAGTTTGATTTCGCGAACCCACTCGGATTTCAGAATCTGCGAGGCGTTTATACGACGAGAAGGATTCGGGTCTAGGATGGAATAGACAACATTGCGACAGCGAGCCTGACAGGAATTAGTCCGGAGATTTCTCTTTGAATACGTGTCAAGTCCTACCCGATGTAAGGTCTCGATGGGGGCGTAACCATCCTCGTGTTTGCGACCCTCCAAGTATCGCTTATAGAAGTCATCTTCATCCTTGCGAGCTACCTTCCACAGGTGCCGCCCCGTTCTCATGGCCATGTAGATGACGCCGCACGCCCAAATGTCCACCGCTCTTGGGTCAAATTCCTTGTCGGTATATTCTTCGGGTGCGATATAGGGCGCTGAGCCACAGAGTCCGGCGGTCATGTGCGCTTCCTTCTCCCACGCCATGCGGAAGCATTCGCCATTTCCGAAATCCGTGATTTTGAGAGCGCCGTGTGTCGTCAATAGGAGGTTCTCCGGCTTGAGGTCACGATGAGCGACACCCATTTCATGCATGTACTCAACACCCCGCATGAGTTGCTTGAACATACAATCGGCCTCGGCAACTTCTAGCTTTCCTGCGGCCAGCACAAGGGTGTAGAG
Source organism: Aspergillus egyptiacus (assembly GCA_025688805.1). Taxonomy (NCBI): domain Eukaryota; kingdom Fungi; phylum Ascomycota; class Eurotiomycetes; order Eurotiales; family Aspergillaceae; genus Aspergillus; species Aspergillus egyptiacus. The sequence continues at coordinate 20,345 of MU628734.1, forward strand.
ATCGCCGCCAGCACAGTATTCCATGACCTCGCAGTAGTCACCCTTGGCGTCCTGCAAGAGGTCGAGTGTGTGAATGATGTTGGGGTGTCGAAGGGACGAGGAGATACAGAACTCAGATGTTAGCCGCTTCTGATATTTCTTGCTCGTTTCTTGCGGGCGGCGACGGAATTCTTTGACGGCGTATAGCTGTTCAACCTTCGAGTCCTTCGGGTCTACCTTGTGAGAGATTCTGACGATACCGAACGCTCCACGGCCAACGATCTCCTGGCATTTTCCGTACTTGTCAACTAGAGAGGCGGTCGCATTAGGACCTCCCTTCCTGTCGGACGCCAGTTTATCTCGTTCGTTCTTGAACTGGTCGATCCAAGTCGACATCAGGGATAGTTGCTGATCATCCGCGTGGTCGTCCTTCTTCCGCCCACCAAGCATGTCTCGCAGTAAGTCAGTAAGCTTCTCTTGTCGCCTCGCGCTCTTCAGGTGGTGGCAATGGCTGTTATCCGGGAACGCCTCGAAGCGTTTCTGCACTGCTGATCCCTCCTTCTGCTCCTTGCCACCAGCGGACTTGGGCTTCTTCTCATGGACATCTTTGGTAGAGGCTTGCCGCGAGGGTGCTCTCGACGGAGGTTTGGACGGAGGTCTGGACGGGGGTCTGGACTGCTTTCCCGTGCCAGTAGCGGCGGATTTCCCGCCATCCGAACTGCTATCTGATAACTCGCGCGCCGATTCTGGTTCCGATTTGGATTCTTTTGGAGTTGATTTTCCGGTACTTGAGAACATACGGGAGATGCGATTCGCCATTGTTGGTCTAGCGGGCTTCACTGAATGGGGAAGCACTGCATCCCCGTTCAGGGCTGACAAATTCATGCCCGCTAAAGCTTGTGTTATCTGTCGTTCTCCATGGTCGCTGGAAATCTGTGACGTTGCGGCGGAGGAGATTGCAGAGGGTACAGGGGAAGTAGATTGTGGAGTCATGTGCGTGAAGTGAGGATAAAACAGGGAGAGAAAGGGTCTAGACTGCCCTTTCGACGAGAAATGAGAAAAGTTCGCAAGGGAGACTTGAGAGCCTACAGCACAAGGCTGAAAGGCCAGGTAAGACCAGAACGTTGGAGAGCTGAGATTTGAAGGAAATATGGAAGTAAAGGAGGGTGAAGGGAAATTATAGTAGGAAAATGTGGTGGCCTCGCCGGTGGTGGCCGAATTGACGGCCTGAGGCTGCAGTCTGTGACAAAAGAGAACTGCACCGCCCCAAAAGAAAGGGCAAAAAAATAATAATTAAAAAAAAAAAAAAGAGGAAAAGGAAAACGAAAATTCAAAAAGAGCACCACACACAAAATCATAATAATAATGAACCCACGGGATGCGTAAATGGGACGGTGCTGAAGTGGAGAACCGCTGAAAGTCCTTGCACTCTTGGCTTATACTAGCAGTAGTCTAAGTATCTACTACCCACTACGAAAGTGTCTTTGTAATTTTGAATGCAGGTGGACCAATGTGAGTCAGAGGAACTTGGGCCTTTCAGTATTCTAAATAATAATACGTTTGCAGATTATTGTACTAGACTGGTAGAACAAGGATAATGGCAACAAGAAAGTTCGCTTCGAAGGGGAGGAGCAGTTGGAAACCTTGACCTCGGAACATTGCGCTCAAAAGGTTAGTACCTGGTAAGTGCTATTTTACTCCAAGGTTATGTAGCCACCTACTAAGTAAGTAAAGTAGTAGTCGGGTATACTACAATACAACGACGCGACCGTCACTACAGTGCCTGTTCAAGGATAATTCTCTGGAAACAGTTTCATTTCCATCTTGGATTACTCATTATTATTCATAATATTAGCAGCACATTATTACTGCCTGCAATAAAAAGGCCTATAGGAGGTCTACTTGAGAAGTGCCACCTGTGGCACCTCGAGGTCCGACACTGCAGTGAGTGTAGTGTGGCTCGGGCTCCAGCTCTCTCGAGTCACAAAGCGGTAAGGTGCCGTACGTTGAGTGTAATAAGTACTACCAGTAGTAACATGTATCTTACAGTTAGAACAGCCACAGGAACTTCTCCTAGACAACCTCCGAAGACGGTCTCTGAAGATGCCCCACTACCTTACTAGGTACTTACGAGTGGCAGGATGATCGACGCAGTATCACTACATAGGTACTAAGTACCCCGTCTATCAAATGACAATAATAATATATACAAATTCAACCAGAGACATGGCCATCAGATGCGATCCCAGGTGGTGCACTTCTGCCGAAAATTTTCCAGGATGCCGCGTGAAGGTCTCGTTCGAGTCATTCGAGCTTTTCCCAGACTTTGTCGTTGACGCAACCAGCCAAGACACGGCCGAACCTGAAAGTGGTGCTCGACTGAATTGATAATAACACTCAGGGCCATTTCAACACTTCCATTACCGCTTCCCAGCTGCTTTTGCTACTACTTAGTACTTACTATTCACCTTGAAAATGTAGGTTTGTGTAATAATAATACGTACACGCAGAAGTTCTTACTAGGTAGTAGGTGTAGCAGTAGTGCTACTGGCCCCGTGGCGCTGTTCTTTCCCTCTTTGGCAAACTCCGCAACACTGGGATGGGCTGGACAGGTGAGGTCCAGTTCCAAGTTCCTCCTGTCAGAGCACTGTTCCTTGGATTCAACTCTGGGTCTGCCAGTGCGTACCTGGAGTCCTGGACTCATCTGGATGCGTCATGGAGCGTGTGCAATAATTAGGTACGGATGGCCATTTCGACAACGGACCCTGGAGACATTGACTACGTATCAGTCTTCTCCCCAGAGAAACAGCCGCCAAAACCAGGAGCGCACTACACTCTCTTTGGCCAAGAAGGCAGGCGATATGATTCGAGTTATAGACATGGGCTATGTGATTAGCCAATTCCTCGATCTTGCAGTCTGAGTGAGGCTGTGCAGCACATCCTCCGTCTTAACGACAACGACAGACAACCCCGCGGGCTTTGAACCTCTAATTAGATGCGATGGAAATCCGCTAACAGACACATATGACTCTCATGTTGAGCTTCAGGCTGTGGCGGCAGGCCGAGAGAGCTTTAGCTGGTTGCCAAGGCGTCTCTTTCGAGATATCTGAGGGGTAAGTTTGAAGGCGTTGGATGGCTTTGCAGCTGATGGAGGGGAAGAGCTGGCTCTGCACAACGGTCCGCTCAAGTAGGATTTATTGCACCAACAGCTAGCGCTGTCTTTCCCCGTCCCGGCTGCAAGAAACAGATATCCCAGTAGCGGAACTTTCTGCTTTCCAGTGGGCAGAGTGGGGTTCCCAGTTGGGATGCTCCTCCGGGCTGGGATCCTCGCGCAAGCAACTCAAACCGTATCATCGGCCATTTATTGACTTAGCCCACCAATCATCCCATACCCGCAGCTCTTGCATCTGTTGGGCCCAATCTGGCTTCCGCAGTCGGTATCAATATTGTCTAATTTGAGTTCGGGTGATCAGATCATGAGCCTTTCGGACAGACGCAAGGTGATGAAGTACGGAAGCTTTTATGCCATGCGTACTCCCGATTGGATTGAGGATCCGTGTGGGACTGAGCAAGTGTTAATCCAAGAGGGCGGATGTAAGGAGCTGGACATGTTAACAAGTACTCATCTTGTGGTTGGTAAGTCGATCATGGGGTATTCCAAAACAGGCAGTTCTATGAGGAAGCCCCTGGAGGAGCTGGAGCCTGTGAGATTCAACGGACGGACTCGCTTCTACGTTCTACGGGACGGACACACTTTTGGGACAATACCGCGATGGGAAGGTGGATAGAAACTGGGCTTACCATAGCCAAAATGGCTGCACTGAGCCACATCCTAACCCCAACTTACAAGCGTTGTTGACAACTTAACATAGATTCCCCAGACCTCGGCCGCTGGACCGACCCGCAGGATCACGGTTGCAAGGAAGACCAACGTGCTACCTAAGACCTAAGTGCTGTTGACCACGTGGGATGGCATGGAATCTATCATGAATGAAGGCCTCGCTGAAACTACTGTTCATTGTGAATTGGTTTGAAACAACAACTTAATCTAGTGAGCCTACCACGCGAAACCCCATACTCATGGAAGAATAATAGTATGGTCCAAGGACTGCAAGGCTCAAGCAGGTCGATTTGATTTAAGGTCGGGACGGAGCTGTCTGGACCTGGTTTACACGAGGGATTTTTCTGAGCCAATGGAAGTTGAAGTCGGAGCAGAAAGGTGGCCCACAATTCCCGACAAGATGGGTTTAGCTGAGGAGGATGTTCATCATGACTTACATTTTATGTGTGGAGCGAGAGTAGTAGTAGTAGTAGTACTACGTACTAAGTGCTGGACCAAGCGTAGATACAGGGCGCACTTATCTAACTGCAGAGTTGGGCCTTGAGAGGTCGAGCGAGAAGATCATTACTGCTGAATGCTGATGGGGTGTGTAGGTATTTTACGAAGGCACTCAGGTTAACCTGACGGAAGGCGTCCGCGTTGCTTTTGGAGGATCCATTCCCTGGCTCTGGCTGTATATACCTAGGTAAAAAGTAAGGCACCTTATGCATCCATGGATACCTTAGGTACCTGCCATGAAGAGCTAAATTGTTAGCTTGACATCGCGAGGGAAAGCAGTTTGCTTCTGATGTTGCCGGAGTAATACTTGAACTGCTCTTAAATGCACCAGGATATTCTCCTACACTGATCAGAAAAAAGCGACTACATAGCTCAGCTGAAAGGGATAATTACCTACTTTACCGTCGGTTGGGAATCCAATGTGGGATGGAGGAATTATCCACGGCTACCCTAACATTGTTGGGAGTCAGGGAACAAGACGGTGAGACTGCAAAGGGCAAAGCCGTCGAGCCGACCTGACCAACGCACGTTCCAAAGTCCGAAAAGACTAAAAAAGTTCGAAATGGATTCTGGAGCCCAGAAGTGGAGGCGAAGATGGAACCACTTGCGAACGAATTAAAACGGCACAGCCAACAATATGCCCGTTTGAACGGTTCAAGCTTCGGCTCTTGCCTCAAGCCAAGACGCTGACGCTGAACAATTCAGCGAGAAGACAACACACGGACATTACAGTATTATTATTATTATTATTATTATTATTATTATTATTATTATTATTTTTCCTGGCAGGTTTCAACTTTCAAGCCAAGGCAAAATTTGATGAGCGGGATTATTATTATTAATCATATATTATTATTATTATTATTATTATTATTAGGCTATTCATTTGATTTTAAGCTGCTTATCCCAAGGACCAAGCAATTTGTCGATCAAACAAGTGGGACCCTAGGTCTTTCCCACGATTCATGAGAGATATCTATATCACCTCAAGCATGAAGGTATGAACCAAAAAGGATTGGTTCCATTATTTTCTTTTAATCAAAGCCTCGCATGCAGCTGGCTGAGCTCAGTTTCATGGTGCTGGAATTGGTCTGTTAGGTTGCATATGTATACTTATGTACCTTACTATCAGGTAAGTTCTAGGATTTAGATCCTCTGTTCTTTTGGTTCGACTGACGAGCGTCAACTCTTGAAACTTGCACTACCTATTGCACTTGAGGATGTTATCTATACAAAATGGTCATTTCCACTCATCGCCTGAATAGGGATCTAACTGGCCAATATATCTAGTATCCTGTTCAATCCGGAGAGTAGTTCCCTCTTAGCAAATGGCTTCATTGTACAGGGTCCATCATCCACTCCTGAATCGAATAACTGACTGGATATATGTGTTCAAACGCATTATCGTGTCTCTCCCACCAGTCATCCAAGGAATCTAGATAGTTGTCCCAACGGTTCACGTAACCACGCATGTCATGACTTCGACATAGGCAGCATGACGTCCGCTTGAGCTCAATATCGCCCCCTCTGCCCATATATCAACGGTAGCAGCAGGATGGAAGAATATATCCATCTTATCATATTATCCATATTAATCAACCTCGCTCCTCTACAAAGAACGAACTTCCACCTTCATACCAGTAACCCGTACAAATAGTCCACATCCTACGTCGAAAACAGACAAAAACAAAATGACCACCCGCCGTGAGAGAGAAGCCGAAGACGCCTACGAGCGTGCAAACGACCCCTCCCCGGTCACGGGCGACTTCCAAGACGATAGTTACGCCTACGAGACCGGTAACACCGGGTTCAGCTCCGGCATGCCCGTCCAGAAGGACGAGGAGGACTATGAGGATCCCATGCAGCCTCCGTTCTCGAATACTAATCAGCAGCTTGGTACGTTCGCTTCTCTTTTTTACTCCGTTTTGTGATGGATGGGTCTGGCTGCGCGGGGGGGAGGGGGTCGGGACGAATTGGCTAATAGGCTTCTTGGGATACAGAACAGGATGAGAGGGAGGCGATTGACAAGTCAAATATCCTGAGAGGTGGGAGGACCCGTCATGCGAAGCCGCAGTATCCGACTGGGTATAGCGAGGGACCGGAGGAGGATGATTTGCCAGCTGAGGTGGCCGAGGGGACGGTTGGACGGTCAAGTATGAAGAGGGTTTCGTAAGGGTATTTGGTGATATGGATATATGACCTTTTCTTTTCTTTCTTTCCTTTCTTTCCTTTTTTTTT